>JAODAL010056853.1:0-23037 GCA_025379985.1 Phyllomedusa bahiana
GTTGACTTATTAAAGTTAGTCCAGTCAAAATAAAACTGCATTTTCAAGTTTTAAAATGTATAGTCATGCTGGACCTTTTGCTTATCACTATTGATTAAGTGTTAAGCACCTCTGTGCATGTTTTACCATATAAGCATCTTCAAACAGCTGGACTCAAGTGAGTTGTTTTTTTTTTATGATCTGGATGCAAATCATAGTAATAAGGTACAGAATTTATTGTTTTCATCATATAATTCTAACATCATGATAGATAACAAAAAATATATAACAAAAAAGCATTTTGGTGGCAGATGATTTTTGACAAATGTTTTATGGCCTCCTAAGAAATACCTCAGATAAATAATAATAATAATAATAAAAAATTATAATCATTCTTTCGGAACTGTAGTCTTTGAGGTCAAGTCTAGAAATAGCTTTATATCCCTTGACAAAATAGTGATGGAAAGCAAATCAAAATTACCTGACATAATTTTTCACTTACAAGGACTGACACTCTTAACATCTTAAAGGGGTTGTCTCCCCATCAGAATTTCATAGATGAATGAATGAAATAATGTTGGTTTCTCTGTCACTTCCTGGTCAGACTGTCTCCTTGAGCTCTGTGCATTCACTCCTGTATTCAACTCTGTGTTTTCAGTTGCTAATTAGTTCAGAAGCTTCTCTGAAACTACTAGCAGGAGTTTTTATCTGATCTCAAACAAAAGCCCTAATTAGTGCTGTTTACTTTAGATAAATCAAGCTTTTTACTGCTGGCCAGCACAGAGCTGCCATGACCTGTGTGAAGACATCACTCACTGCTATCACATAGAAAAAACAGCAGGGGGGAGAGATGTACACAGGTCGGTTACTGAGGGAACTGAAACAGCCAGGTAGGTGATAATATTACTAGAGATGGGCGAATCGATTCTAACGAAGTGGAATTCGTTTAGAATTTCAGGAAAAATTTCGGTTCGGAACGAAGTCGAACTTTGGGTAACGGGTGAACGAAGTGTGCTTTTGATTGATAAAATGGCTCGAGCACATGGCACACATGGGGCAAAGCACTCTGGGAGGAAAAAGGGCATGCCTGCATGACATGTGCAGAGGTGAACCCAATCAGAGACCGGCGGGATTCTGTGACGTCACCGCACTATATAATCCGGGCGCGACGCCGGGGAGCCACACTCCCTCTCACTGTGCTCATCAGGGAAGGTGCTGCTGATAACTCTTACTGAAGAATTGATTTTATATAGCGATTTCTGTGGAGTGTCCTCAGCTTGTCTCAGAGACTGTTCTCTTAATGTTCTATTTCTAATTTTTTGGGTATTGGATCTGAAATCCAGTGTGCGTCCACTGGCAGCTGCATATACATTCAATATCCAAGTGGACAAAGCCAGTTCCTGTTGTATTCATTTAAAGAAACAGCGTTTTTACAATAAAAATACCACTTCATTTTTGGCTGCTCAATTCTATTGCGCAATTTACATCCAGGGGTTTATTAAGCGTTGTTTGCTGGTGTGCTGACCCCAATAAACCCTTTTTCAACGCCAAAATATATAAATTTTTCCTGTAGCCTAATTCACAAGCAAAGGTTAATTACAACTGTATCTCTTGTTGTGTGGCGTAGAAAACACGCAATTGTAACACGCTACAAAGCTACTATTTTGTGCGGCTCAATTCTTTGGCGCAATTTACATCCAGGAATTAATTAAGCGTTGTTTTGCTGGTGTGCTGACAAAAATAAACCGTCTTTCTCAACGCCAAAATATATACATTTTTCCTGTTAGCTAATTAAATGTCCGAAGGTTAATTAAGCCTGTTTGTGCTTTTACATTTAGTAAAACACACAGTTTTTTTTAAACGACACATACAAGAAAATTTTTTTCCTGGCCATTTGTGGAGCGAAAATTTATATCCAAGGGTACCCAAAGCTTGTTACGGGGTTCATTTGAGTCAAAAACAAGGGTGTATATTTATCATATACAGATATCATCATCAAACAGTGTCTGTACATTTTAGAACAAACAGTATGTCAGACAGAGAGGTGGCAGGCTTCTGCACCTGCGAGGGGCCCAGTGGCACAAACTTTCCCTGGAACAGGCCCAGGTCGCAGCACAGCAAGGGGACGTCGCAGCAGGGGTCACTCGGTGAGGCCAAAAACTCCCGCTGTCATCTAGCGGCCGTGTGTTGTTCACCCCCAAAGGGGTTCTTGATTGGTTGACTAGGTCATCCTCTTCCTCCCAGATGACATCTGACAACCCCAGCCAAGAGTCGGTGGAACCTCAACACAACCATTAGTTGGCATGGCCGGAGCGGGTCAGCGGGCCCTCACCTGTTTTCAGCCTGCCTCTGCCTCAGCCAGAGATCTACTATTTGGTCTGGGCTCAGCGCCACTATATAGCGAGGATGAACAATTTGAGGAGGGCAGTCAGCAGCTACTTGGCAGCAAAGAAATTGGGCCAATATCGCCTGCTTCTTGCAGTAGGCGGCAAGTATAGATGTGGAGAGTGGCATGGTAGGTCATGTTGTGAGAGGTCAGCCTCGCAAACAAGACCGGTGATGAGGACAGCAGTGACGATGAAAAAACAAATAGATGATAAATGAGCCGACCGCACTTGGAAGCCGGTGAGGCAAGGGTTTCATCATCGTCAGGAGAAGGGGGGCGTCAGCTTGCGCGTCAGGCAGCAGCGCAGCCACAAGTGGTCGTGTGGCCGTGAGTCAGCAGGATAGCAGCAGTGTGAGGTCGGGAGCCAAGCGGCCACGGGTAAAAAACCCGCTTCGCAGGTCCAACAAAGTAGCAGCACAGGGGCTCAGCGAGGCAGCGGTGGCAGTAGTCACTCAGTGCGGAGCGTTGGCGGTAAAATCCGATACTCGGCGGTGTGGCAGTTCTTTGCTAAGACACCGGAGGAGCCGAATATGGGTATATGTAGAATCTGTGGGCAGAAAGTGAAGCGTGGCCAGGGAGCTAACGTTGGCACCAACGGCCCTGCGTCAACACATGCAGCGTCACCATCCGGGGCCTGGGAGAAACGTGGCTCAGATTGGTGGTCCATCCTGCCGCCGCAGCAACAGCAGCAGCAGCAGCGCCCAGTGGCATTGCATGCCATTGCAGCCAGTCAAGGCTCCACCACCTCTGCTGAAGGGAGCTGTTTCTCTTTGACATCATCTCCCGGTCCAGATGCTCCTGCTCCTCGCTACTTATGGCGCCAGCAGTCATTCAGCGAGGCGATTGCAAAGAGACAACAGTATGCGTCCAACCAAACCTAAGGTGCAGAAAGCTGACCGTGTTTCCTGTCCAAGTTGTTGGTACTGCAGTCCTCCCTTTCCAAATGGTGGACTCTGCACCGTTCAGAGAACTAAATGGCTTGTGCCCAGCCGAGATGGAGAGTTCCAAGCCGTAATCTCTTTTCCAAAAAGGCAGTACCAGCACTTCATAAATATGTAGAACAGAAGGGGGGACAGTCCTTGAGCTTATCGGTTTGCTCCAAGGTGCACGGCAGTGCGAATGTCTGGAGCTGGTCAGGGCCAGTACATGTCCTTTACGGCCCACTGGGTGAATGTGCTTCCAGCCCAGGCACACCAACCACCTGGACAGGAGACGCCGCTTTCTCCTCCACGTTGTCAAACTGCTGCACCTGCGCCAATGTCCGCCTCCTCCTCCTCCACCACCACCACCATCCAGCCTCCACAAGTACTGCTCCATCATACCACATGTGTAGGGCACAGCGGTGTCACGCATTTTTCTACACCTGGCTTGCCTCGACGAACGAAGTCACACAGGGGAGGAACTGCTCCGCGTCATGCAGCAAGAAATCGAGTGTGGCTTTCTCCGCGCCAACTGCAAATGGGAACCATGGTGACGGACAATGGGGGGAACATGGTGCCCGCTGCACCGAGGGGATGGTCCATGCGCCCTGCATGGAACACGTGTACAATCTGGTTGTGAAAAGGTTCCTGAAGTCTTCCACCGATCTTCCACCGACATTCTGAAAATGGCCAGGAAACTGTGCATGCACTTTATCCATTCGTACAAAGCCAGGAACACCCTCCTCGAGTTGCAGCAGCAAAGGGCCTCCCCCCAAACACACTCTGATATGCGATGTTTCCCACCCGCTGGAATTCCAGCCTGCCCCAGTTGGACCGACTGTATGAACAGAGAAAGGCCATTAACGATTTTTTGATGATCCAGGCAGACAGAAGTACTCCCCTGTGTAACTTTGATGCCAGCCAGTGGCAGCTCATGCTTTGACACTGCCGTTTGTTGAGGCCATTCGGGAGGCGACGTTATTTGTCAGTCGCCAGGACTACGGGATGAATAACGTCATTCCACTGCTTCATGTCCTGGAACAGATGCTGAAAAATCTGTCTGGGCAGGGGAACGGAGACGTGGCGACTACATCTCGTGGCCAACTTTGAGTCCGGTGGGGACTGAAATGGAGAGGAGGAGGAGGACATTGGAGCAGAAGCATTTTTCTGGGGGAAATGAGTGGATTTTCTACCCAGGTGACAAGAGAGGAGGAGCAGGGGCAGCTGGAGGAGGTGTATGGAGATGAGGAAGATGAGGCAGATGACCCCCAAGCACCGTGGCAGTATACAGTGGAAATGGTGGCGGGGAGCCCCTCGGAGTCACTTGTGCAGATGGCCCGAAGCATGCTTATTTGCCTGGCTTTGTGACAGCCGAATAGTCAGCATCCGGGAGAGGGATCACTTCTGGCTCTCCACCCTATTTGGAGCCCTCGTACCGGTCCAAAAAGGGGGCCTTTTTCCCAGCTATTTGAGAGGGAAGACAAACTCAAATACTAAAAGGGAAATCCTCCGTAATCAGTTGGCCGCTGCCTATGTGCGGCATCGTCCCCCTCTGACAGGTCTGACCGGGGGTTTCCTCACGCTCACTACTACTGCCGCGGCTGCTGGGGGAAGGTTGGGGGGGTAGGAGCAGTACCAGCTCCATCAGTAGTAACCTAGTCTAGAGTCACTGATGAGCAGCTTCCTTTACCCACCTATGAGGAGGGCAGTCGCCAGCAGCAGCAGCCCGCAGGACCTGGGGCAGTCCCTGAACCAACAGGTTGTGGCCTACTTGGACAGCACTCTGCCACCTCAGTTAGAAGATCCGCTGGACAACTGGCAGCCAAACTGGATGTGTGGCCCGCAACTTGCCGAGTTTGCAGTGGAGAAGCTGTCCTGGCCCGGCCAGTAGTGGTGGCATCAGAGCGGGTGTTCAGTGCGGCGGGGGCCATCGTTACCCCAAGGAGAACCCCTTGTCCACGGGAAAATGTGGAAAAGACTGACCTTTGTCAAGATGAATCAGGCGTGGATCGGCCAGGATTTCCACACACCAATGCCTTAGGCGTCAGTCTGGGTTCAAACTACCTGCCTCAGCCACTATTCTGATGCCGCCACCCGCCTGATCCACACACTACATGCTGACAGTTTTTCCATCTGCCTACCACCATCTTTACCAGGGACTGGTATTTGCCACCCACCTCAACACTCTGTCATTGTGCCACTCTATGACCTCATGCTGCGGGTGCGGTTGCTGTTGCCGGGGACATCCACATTGTGTCATTGTGCCACTGCCTGACCTCATGCTGCAGCGCCGGCCTTTCCGCTCTCAGTCATTGGGGCCACTCTGTGGCTTCCTGCTGTTTTGCCACCTCCAGAATGTCATTGTGCCACTCCCCGACCTCATGCATGCTGCTGTGACTCCTGCCGTGCCCCCCCACACTGTGTCATTGAACCACTGCCTGACTTCATGCTGCTGCCGCCCCGTGACCTCCGCTCTCAGTCATTGGCCATTCTGTGGCTTCCTCCTGTTTTCCCACCACCAGAATGTCATTGTGCCACTGCCTGATCTCATGCTTCCTTTCTGTCGTGACCCCCCACACTGTATCATTGTGTCACTCTGTGGCCTAAACTTTTTTGCCGCCTCCAGAATGTCATTGTTTCCACTGCCTGACCTCATGCTGCGCCGCCGTGACCTCTGCTCTCAGTCATTGTGCCACTCTGTAGCTTCCTCCTTTTTGCCACCTCCAGAATGTCATTGTGCCACTGCCTGACCTCATACTGCTGCCGCCGTGACCTTCGCTCCAGTCCCTTGTGCCACTCTGTGGCTTCCTCCTGTTTTGCCACCTCCAGAATGTCATTGTGCCACTCTCTGACCTCATGCTGCTGCTTGACTCCTGCCGTGCCCTCCACACTGTGTCATTGTGCCACTGCCTGACCTCATGCTGCTGCCCCCGTGACCTCCGCTCTCAATCATTGTGCCATTCTGTGGCTTCCTCCTGTTTTGCCACCTCCAGAATGTCATTGTGCCACTGCCTGATCTCATACTGCGGCCGCCGTGACCTCCACAATGTGTGATTGTGCCACTCTGTGGCCTAATACTGTTTAGCCGCCTCCAGAATGTCATTGTCCACTGCCTGAAACTCATACTGCTGCCGCCGGACCTCCAAACTGTGTGATTGTGCCACTCTGTGGCCTAATACTGTTTAGCCCACTCCAGAATGGGCATTGTGCCACTGCCTGATCTCATACTGTTGCCCGCCGGACCTCCACAAATGTGTGATTGTGCCACTCTGTGGCCTAATACTGTTTTTTCCGCCTCCAGAATGTCAAATTTTGCCACTGCCTGACCTCATTACTGCTGTCGCCATGACCTCCGCTCTCAGTCATTTTTGCCACTCTGTGGCTTCCTCGTGGTTTTCCACCTCCAGAATGTCATTGTGCCACTGCCTTACCTCATGCTGCTGTGGCTGCCGCCGTCGTCTCCACACTCTGTAACTAATGTTGCCAAACCCGAGCTCTCAGCTTGTTTTTTTCCAGCTTCACTGGCATGACTTTATCAGGCTACATTCCCGCTTGAGTTTTTTGGTCAGTTTGCCCTCTTAAGTGCCCAGGGATTTTATAGTGAAGCGATTCTAAGAGCGGCGCAGTCATCTGCGTGTCATACTAAAAACACAACATTGTAAAGAAGACCAAACCAAGCTCCCTCCTGCATATTTAAGCATAGCACAACGTTCTACAGCACCCTGCAGGCTCTGTGCAGCCTGGAAATAGCTGCTTTTTAACGCGATTCTTGCCGAAGTAATTCGGAACGAAACAAATTTTGTCGGAAAATTCGGCGAAGTGACCGAATCGAATTTTTGAGAAATTCACCCATCTCTAAATATTACTTACAGCTCCTTAATAAAAACAGATGAACAAAGCAATATATTTGGAAAATGTCTTCATTTAGTGTTCCTACATTTTGGAAGCTATTCTTTGTAGCGAGACAACCCCTTTAATACTTTTTGTTATAAAATACCAATGATACATCTAGACATTGCTATATTTTAGCACCTAACCACCTTTTAAAGTCCCATTATTTTTTTTTAGTACAAACAATTGCAATCAAAGTGATTCGACCCCCATTGCAAATTCTTTTTTTTCATATTGTACACACTTTACAAAATTTAATAAAGTTAACATCTGGTCTCTCCAAAAAATGCTACTACTGACTATTGCACACTTAACCGTCCAAATAGAAACCTTCAAGAACACACAATGCAGTTGTGTTGCGGTTTGTATCCGCAACAAGTCAAATTTCTATATTAATTAATGACAGAACCACAATGCAATGTGATTTTCATTCCATGACACTGCACTGGCCGTGTAATTTCATTAGATCATCGGGCCATGAATTTTTATCAGACTATTAATTGGTTAGCCTCACCGTGTGTGGGTTTAGTAGGAGTAATAACGTGTTCCCGTAGATTCCCTGTTATTGTGGCAGCCATATACTTAACTAATCAAAAAACACAGATACATAAAAGACAATATTTGCAAGTGGCAAAATAATAGTAATCAAAAACCAAATGTCAAGATCTAAAACATTTTGTAACTGCAGCATTTTGAGTGCAGAAACTGCATAAGGCATAGCACATTATAAAATAATGTAACTCATATTACGAATTTACAAAGGATAGTCAGCTTCATATTCCAGCCTCCCAATGTAAAACAATAGGCCACATTTATCAAGGAAATAGCACAGGCACAATTTGTTCCAACAATAATGTCCTACATGCTTTACCCTATATTTATTTTGTGTTTTAAACTGTTTCTAGACATTTTGGTGCAGGGCCTTGCTAAAAGGAGAGTGGTTTAATGTGTGACGCTGTGCACCTATTGGCATAAAGTAAACCAACTTAAAAATGTGTAACTTGATATGCACTAGGTTTGTCAACCCTATAATAAATGGTGCATTGTAAGCCTGTCTAGTTTATTTTTTTGTTTTTTTTTTTTTGTTTCATTTTTTTTGGTACAAAAAGTTGAAAACAGAATTTTACATACACTATGTAAAAAGAAACATATGCATGTTTTTTTTCTCACTATCGACATGAAATCAGAATAAACCTTACCCATTTTAGGTCAATTAGGATTACCAAAATTATTTATATTTGCTGAATGCCAGAATAATGAGAAACAGAGACTTTATTAAGGCATTTTTATTACTTTCTTAAAGTCAAAAGTTTACATACACCAGGAGTACTATGCCTTTAAACAATTTAAACCATATGATGATGTCATGTCTTTGGAAGCTTCTAAAAGGTTTATTGGCAACATTTGACTTAATTAGAAACATAGCTGTGGATGTATTTTATTGCACACACAGAAACACAATGTTTCTGTGTGTTAACATCACGGGGAAGTATAAAGAAATCAGATATCATATGCACAAGTCTGGATCATCCTTGGGTACAATTTCCAGATACCTGAAGGTGCTTTGTTTATCTGTACAAACAATTATACTGTCACGATACTAGTGGATACAGCTGGAATCCAATGGCTTGGACTGGCTTGGGCATCACGAAGGCAGATGCAGACTGGAACAGGAGCAGCAGAGAGATGTAGACTGATTCCCACAGGTCAGGAAAAGCTCAGTTGAGCGATACGTAGGTAATCAGGAGTTTGCAGGGTAAACCGCAAGTTGATGAACAACAAATGAAAGCAAGTCCAGTGAGCTAGAGGACTGCACAGCAGAGCTTAAACACACAGTACTCAAGCAATGAGATGCAGGCTGAGGAGTTTCAATATATGCTGGCAAACAGGAAACAGGAAACAAGATGGCACCCAGCTGAGACACGATCCCACCATCTTTGACTTAGGGCAACTTAAGGCAAACACAGATAAACAAAGTTCCAAGGTACATGGGCAGGGAGATTCCTGACATTACTCCCACCCTTCAACAGTGGGCCCGGACTATACCTGACTCGTTCTTTCTCTTTCCTGCATGTCTTTGATGAAATGTCCTTACAGTCGAGGAGCATTTGATGTTACACACTGTGTTCCATGAATTCCCTCTTCGGGCATAACCATTGCCACTTAATGAGGTATTGTCGCCTGGTTTCGTGAAAATTTATCTCAGTTCCATGATTTGCTCCACAACAAACTGTTCTTGCCCATCAATACACAGCAATTCGAGAGAGGAGGAGAAACACTCCAGGGAAAGGGATTGGGCACGGCAGGCCTTTAGCAGAGACACATGAAACACAGGGATGGATCTTCAATAGATGGTGGGAGAGTTTGAGCCAACAGCTAACTGGACAGATTATTCATGATGATCTTATATGGCCCACAAACTTCTGTCCCAGTTTTGGTAAGGGACTCAATTTTCAAATTTTCTGATGGGAAAGCCATTCTACTTTATCTCCCCTTTTAAAAGTGGTGCTGGCCTACGATGTTTATCTGCCCATCTTCTTAGAATTATTTCTTGAGCCTACTCTAGTGTGTCCTTAGTAGCTGTAAAATTTTTGGCTTAAAGCAGAGATCCTTTCCGCAGCACTGGGATAGTGGAACAGCAGGGAATCTTGGAAGAATATTTGATGATACCCCCAAAATTGCAAAGAAAGGAGTCTGTTTGGTGGCGAAGCATTTGGATTATTGTACGTAAAATTCGGCACATGGAAGTCAGGTGATCAAAACCCAGTCATCTTTGTAGGTACAAATATAGCCTCGCAGGTACTGTTCCAGGGTCTGATTTTGTGCGTTCAGTCATGTCCGTATAAGATGTGGTGAAAGGGCGAGTTGATAGATTAATATCAATGTTAAGTGCATGAACAATAACTCGCCAAAATATGATGTAAACTGCACACCACTAAGGTTATACGATCCGAGACAGACTTCATCCGGAACACCAAGAGACGAAACACATTTTGAACTAATATGAGGTCACAAGTTTCCTTGGCAGAGGGTAGACCGGTACATGGATGCAATGTGCAGCCGTTGGTTGAGTGCCAGGTCACTACCACAGAATGGGTATTCTTCCCTGAGAGTAGGTAGATCTACGATAAAGTCCATGATATAGAACCCCAGGGGCGGAGAGGCGGGACCTGGCAATGTTGTTAACAAACCCGTTGGTGAAAACGTTGAGTTTTTGCATCTCGCAACAAAGTCCCATGAATTCACATACTTCTTTACACATCCTTTAGAGAAAATGGGTCCACCAAAAGAATCGCGAATACAAAAGTTCTGCGGTCTTCTAAACTCCTTTGTTACCAGCAATTCTTCGATATTCAGGGCTAGCCTCAGGATCTTCAGTCTCTTAAACAGGGTTTCGGGTATGTATAGGCTGACTGTCCCGTGGGATCCATCATCTTGTTTTTTAAGCACACTGCGTACATCCATCAGGTGGTCGGGATAGTAAGGTATACAGTGTGTCATAACGGCCCTCTCTTATCTCTTTATAAGCAAGTCTTTATTATGGATTAACCCAACAAGTTGTGGTGTGTGTTTTCTACTTTAGACTCAGAAACGAAGTATCTTAGGCGAATAGTTAGAGAGTGGAATCACTGAAGAACATTCTTTAATAGAGCATGCCCGCTTTGCCATTACGATCCGGGCCTGTACGAGATTACACACATAAGTTGAATTAGATTGAGGAAAAAACTCCAGCGATCTTGGCGGAGGAAGATAAGACACTTGGCTGATCTACATGAATTCCAGATATACGGTGATCAGTGAGTACAATTATTTTGCTGTAGGTTCCCTGAAGATGATGTCTCCATTCTTTAAAAGCTGCTACGATAGCTAACAGTCCTTTATTCCGCGACCATCATAGATCTCTTCTCAGCGGGTATTAAACTTCGTAGAAAAAGCACGAAGGATGTAAATAAACTCTTGTCTGCCTCCCTTCCTTTGAGACAGAATAGCCCCTTACAGCCCAGTCTGAAGCGTCCACTTCCACAATGAAGGCGACAGTT
Organism: Phyllomedusa bahiana; assembly: GCA_025379985.1. Lineage (NCBI taxonomy): Eukaryota > Metazoa > Chordata > Amphibia > Anura > Hylidae > Phyllomedusa > Phyllomedusa bahiana. The sequence goes on from JAODAL010056853.1 coordinate 11,217, forward strand.
CGTGGGTCAGGAATGAACTAATCACCGGGGCTGTAGTGAACTTGGCCTGTAGGAGAGAGAAAGGATTCATTGGCTCTTGAGGAGACCAAGCAAAAGCATTTCCTCTTCTTAGTCAACCTGGGTGAATTGGAGAGATTTATTCTTCTCTGAGACAATTCTGAATGAAGCGTCTATAGAAAGTTGGCGAAACCTATGAACGTTGGACATCTTTTATGTTTCATGGGGTTGGATCCAGTTCTATATATTCTTTAATCTTCTAGAGTCCATTTGTAGACCATGATGGTGAAATATGTAAAGCCAAGGAATTTGTAATCTGGTCTGATGAAATTCACATTTTTCGATCTTATGTAAAGTTGGTGTCTCCTATTAGCCGCTCCAGAGATAAAGTTTCACACGTTGTCCTCGGTGTTCTTCCGTTTGAGTTGGAGAAAAACAGTATATCATCCAATAAAAGACTATTAATTGATCCAGGAGGTCATCTGAAGAAGTCATTGACGATGATGTTGAAAAGTGGCAGGAGCATTACACAAGTCCAAAATGGGCATCACCAAATATTCAAAGTGTCCATAACGTGACCTAAATGCAGTTTTTCCATTTCTATCTCAAAATCTGATTCGGTACCAAGTTATTAGGCGCCTCAGTAGATCTAATTTGGGAAAAGCATCTTCGCAGTCGCACTCTCTTCTTCCAATAGCTCAGTATCATGGTAGAAGATATAGCAAACGGTTTGTTGATGGTAATGTTGTTAAGTTCTCTGTAGTTCAATAGCAAGTTCTTAGGAACCGTCCTTCTTCTTAACAAAGAATATGGGAGCCCACCGCTGGTGAGGAAGATAGGGCGGATGAACCCCTGCCATACAGATTTTCTTCTATGTAAGTTCCTTAAGGTTCTTTTAATTCAGGACCTGCCAAGGGTAGATGTTTTCCAAAGTATAGGTGCATCCTGGAAGCAAGTCTATAGTCTAATGGGGCAAATCAGAGTCGAGTGTGGGGGGAGCTTGTCTGCATCTGTGTGCTGCAGACTCCGCAAATTCCCTGTATTCCGAGGTAAGCTCTACTATTTTATTATCTTGAGCTGGGTTCTCGGGAAACCTTGTTCAGAGTGAGCTGAGGGAAGTGGCTCATCTCGCGCTGGAAGCTTAATCTCCTTGTTTTTCCCAGTTGATAGCTGTTTCTGTGCTTTTAGACCAGGGTAGTGCCTAGGATGACAGGGAAGTATGGGGAAAGATCAATAGGAAAGACGAGGACTCACGGATTGATGGGATGATCATAGATGATCTCAAGTGTGTTCTGTCTCTTGGTCCACTGTCCCTGAGTTCAGTGGGGGATTCCATCTACGGTTTCAATAAACCACGGTTAGCAGCTATTTCCTGAAATTTAAACCCCGTGCTTCGAGCAAAAGACAGGTCCATTGAAATGTGCCACTTGAGCCCCCGATCTACCATTAGCTCTTAGGTAGGATACCCATTGAGAGTGTAACCGCCGGAACTTGATGGGAAGGAAGTAAAGGATAGTCTTGTTTCTTTCTTAATAAGAGGTGCCACCGATGAGAAGGAATGTATAATTTGTGTTTTCAGTCTAAGTCTGGTCTTCTTAAGCAATCTGATTTCTTGTCATCTAGCTGTCGTGTCCTTAGGCTGCCACCAGCTACGTGGACGGCTAGGGCGAGTTGATAAGGAAGTGGTCAGAACTTTCCACAATAGAAGCAAAGACTTCCCGGAGCCCCCCTGAGGTTTCTCCCTTCTTTTCCGTAGCTCTATTCATCGTGTTTACTATGAAATCCACTTGCATAGCTCAATTCCTGGCTCACCTGCGGATCTTCCCCTGGGGTCCTAGGAAAGCCTGGCAGGGACTGGCAGGAACTGTCTTAGTATCAAAATTTATGAGTAAGCCACCTCTCCTGTCCGACGTTCAGACAGTCGGGTATCGAATTCGGATGCAATGATTAATGAAGGGCAACCAAATACCCTTAAGGTCCTCTGCACGGGCAAGTTCAGTGCATTTACTGCGGCTGCGAAGTCCTTTCTAAAACAAGACAAATTTATCTGCGTATTTCCAGTTGTGTTCGACTACCCAGCCTCTTGAACTCCATGGCATACTCGCAACGGGGGCGTGTGCCGCTGGCGCAAGGATAGTATTGTGCAGCTTCAGCAGTGCACCGCGATTGCGGATCGTCAAACATCTGACATCATGCGGGTCGATGAACTTCCTCAGTGTGATTCAGCCGGGCGTCTGATTTCAATTAAAAGGGCGCTAAGCCCATGCAATGGTGTTTGTGCGTCATCAGCATAATTAATACACATGACCTTCGATCTGTTTCCATGTTAAGGAAACATTGCGCAGGGGATTCGCGTCGAAGTAATGAGCCTACATTGATTGAGGAAACCCCGGAATTTGTCGCTGATCTATCCGGCCGAATCGAGGTGGCAACTTTGAGCTCATGACATGGCACCATGAAGTGTTGGTCCAGAGGCTTGACTCTCCAGGTGGAGTATCGCGGTCCGTATACATGCGTGCACAGTTTCGCGTCGTAGTATCCTGGATAGCTTGTCATACACTTGGATAGTGATGGCCAAGTCTGTCCTTCATAAGCGTCACATTTAGATTTTCAATGCTTGCATCTCAGTGCGCCTATGTTACGCCATAGCCATTGGAAGCTGTTTGAAACGAGCTTCCGACTATCTACACAGCCCCAGCGGACTCCATTTGTTGGCTTGAGTTATACTGTCCACGATACTAGTGATTACAGCAGGAATCCAATGTGCTTGTGACTGGCTTGGGCACGTGGCGAAGGCAGATGCAGACTGGACAACAGTAGGAGCAGAGATTATACTGATCCAGGCACAGGTCAGGAAAAGCCAGCTTGAGCGATAAACTAGTATCAGAGTTTCATGGTAAACCCGCAAGGTAGAGGACAAACCAAAGAAGCAAGTTTCGGCTAGGAGGAACTGCACGAAGCATGACTTACTACAATACTCAAGCAATGGCGATCATGCTTGAGGATCGTTTATATATGCTGGCAGCAGGAAACAGGAAACAAGATGGCACCCAGCTGAGACACGATCCACCATCTTGACTTGAGGCAAACTAAAGGGCAAACAGTAAATCAAGCTCCAAGGTATGGCAGGAGATTCCAGACATATACCAAATACAAACAACATGGTAATATCCAGCCATGTCATACCGCTCAGTAGATGGGAGCCCGAATGCTGGTCTCAGAATGAACTCGCTTTTGATCCGACATGTGCATATCATCCCAAGAAAAAAAAAAGCAAAAGTCCTTGTGAAGATGCTGGCAGAAGCCGTTAGCATTATGTAATTATCCATAGTGAAACAAGTACTGTATCAACATGGGCTGAAAGGCCACTCTGCCAGGAAAAAGACATTACTCTAAAAGAAACATATTAAAGCCAGATTAATGTTTACTAATGCACAGGAACAAAGACCTACATTTTTGGAGACATCTCCTGTGGTCTGACAAAACTAAAATTGAACTGTTTGGCCATTATGACCATCGTAACATTTGGAGCAAATTGGGAGAAGCTTGAACCTAAGAACACCATCCCAACATGAACGAAGGGGGGTGGCAGCAATCATGTCTTGCTGGGGTTGTTTTGCTGTCAGTGGGACTTGGGGCCTTCCCAAAAATAGTATGACATCATGAGGAAAGAAGATTATGGGGTAAGACTGAAGCACACATCTCAAGACATCAGCCCAGGTGGGGGGCGGAAAAAATTAAAGTGCAGGGCTGAAATGGTCTTCCAAGATGGGACACTGACCTGAGAGAATACTGCCAACTAGTTTCAGAAGTGTGTTTAAGGATAACCGAAAACAATGTTTTGTATAGTGGCCATCAAAAAGCTCTGTTCGCAATCAATTGAAAATTTAGTGAGCAATCAGTGTAGCATAGACACAACCTACCAAATATGGCTCAGTTAAACCAGGTTGTTCAGGATGGAGGAATTGCAAAAATCTTACCAAACCTATTTGTATGAAAGCTTGTTAGAGATATATTCCAAAGTGTTTTTGACCTAAGTCCATACAGTTTTAACAGTATTTGATGAAGCGATTACCGTCTACAACGTCAAGTCAAGACGATTTCCGATAGACGATATTAGATTATCGCCGATGACCATTAAAGTCTATAGGAGAGGAACAACACCTTCATTCTTTTCAACCCCAAAAAGGGCTTGGGGGAAGCGGAATTAAATCCACAACAGTCAAAAGGTACTTACATCTTAGGCAACACACTTAGGGTTTTAAAAGCCCAGAAAAAAATCACAGACCATTCACTACCCTTCTTGTACCCAGCATGACCTTAAACCCCAGACCCACAAATTAAAAAAATGCCTGAAAGGGATTTGATTTGAACCAACCCTTTTACCTTTAACTGGGCATTAATATCCTGTCCGGAATCAGCATGAGCCCCAAACCTGCAGACCGCAGATTAAAAATGCCGGAAAAAGGAGTCTTTCAACCACCATTTTTGTTTCATTGGACAAAACACCCGTCCTGGGGCCCCATTGAGCCCCAAACCAGCATAACCCCCCGAAAAAAAATTTCTGGGAAAAAGGAGTCTTTCAACCACCCTTTTTTTTCACTGGACAAGACAACCCTGTCCTGGCCACAGAGCGCCCCAAACCCCATAACCACCACATTTAAAAAGTGCCGGGAAAAAGGATCTTTAACCACCTTTTAGTTGAACAGACATTGACATACCTGTCCTGTACCACAGAGACCTTTTAAACCCGTCTGACCCACAGATTAAAAATGTGGAAAAGGAGTCTTCAAACCACCATTTTAGTTGAACTGGGCATTGACTAGACCGTCCTGGACCGCAGATGACCATTTAAAATTGTCCCCGACCCCCAGATTAAAAAGGCAAGAAAAAGGGGGGCTTTGAACCCCCCCAATTTTATTAACTGGGCATTGACTATACCCGTTCTGTACCACAGTATACCATTAAACCCGTGGACCCACAGATTAAAAAGGCAAAGAAAAAGGAGTCTTTCAAACCCCCATTTTAAAATTTTAACTGAAATTGACTAACCGTCCTGGACCCATTAAAGACCATTAAACCCTTTTGACCCACAGATTAAAAAGTCCGGGGAAAAGGGGCTTTCAACCACCCTTTATTGAACTGGGCATTGCTAGACCTGTCCGGGGCCCCAGTATTACCATTAAAAAACCCGTCTGACCCCAGATTAAAAATGCCGGAAAAAAGGGGTCTTTAAACCCACCAATTATTTTAACTGGACATTACTATACCCCCGTTCTGTACCACAGTATGACCATTAAACCTGTCTGACCCCCAGAAAAAAAGTGCTGGAAAAGGGGTTTTTGAACCACCATTTTTTGTTGAACTGGACATTGACTATACCTGCCTGGGCCACAGCATGACCCCCAACGCATGACCCCCCCAAAATTTTAAAAAATCCGCAAAAAGGAGTCTTTGAACCACCATTTTAGTTTTAACTGAAATTGACTAGACCTTTTCGGACCCCGTTTACAAATAAAAACCCTTTTTACCCACAGATTAAAAAGTGCAAAAAAAAGGAGCTTTTGAACCCTCATTTTTGTTAACTGGACATTTACTATACCTTTCTGTACACAGTATACCATTAAAACCCGTCTGACCCACAGATTTAAAAAAGGGCCCGGGGGAAAAGGGGTCTTTCAACGACCTTGTTAACTGGACATTGACTATACCTGTCCTGGAACGCAGTAAGACCATTAAATCTGTCTGACCCACAGATTAAAAAGTGCCTGAAAAAGAGTCTTTCAACCACCATTTTAGTTGAACTGGACATTGACTATACATGTTCTGTACCACAGTATGACCATTAAACCTGTCTGACCCACAGATTAAAAGTGCGGAAAAAGGAGTCTTTCAACCACCATTTTAGTTGAACTGGACATTGACTATACCTGTTCTGTACCACAGTATGACCATTAAACCTGTCTGACCCACAGATTAAAAAGTGCCGGGAAAAGGAGTCTTTGAACCACCATTTTAGTTGAACTGGACATTGACTATACCTGTTCTGTACCACAGTATGACCATTAAACCTGTCTGACCCACAGATTAAAAAGTGCAAGAAAAAGGAGTCTTTCAACCACCATTTTAGTTTCACTGGACATTGACTATACCTGTCCTGGTCCACAGCATGAGCCCCAAACTTGCATGACCCCAGATTTAAAAAAAAGGCCCCCAAAAAGGAGTCTTTGAACCACCTTTTTTGGGTTTAAACTGGACTTTGACAAAGCCCTTTGCCCGGGGAACCCCCAAACATCTTTTTCAAGTCTTCCCTGTACCCCCTTGTACAATTCAGGGGGAAATTTGTATCACTATTTTGTACAGGCCCAGTTTTTTAGTATTTTAAATTTCCCTAGAAAAAAACTTTTTTAAAATGGGATGGAATCCCCCCCACGCCCTTTGTTTCTCTTTTTTTTAATTGAAAAAAAAGGGGGTTTTTGCCCTCACAACAGGGTTTGCAAGCTTTTTTAAAGATTTCAAAAACAAGCCCTTTTTTTGCAATTTTTTTCCATTAACATGGTCCTACCTATTCCTTTTTTTGGGAAAAGCACCATCACCCTTAAAGGCCACTTTTGCAATTTGGGTAAACCAACAAATGTCTGTTAGAAACCACATTTTTTAAAATTTGGAAACCTATAGTATTACTGCTTTTCAAAGCAAAATCCCCAAAAAAATTAAAAACATGACCCTTGACCCAATTTTTGAAAAATTGTGAAGAACAAATGTCGGGTTAAAACCTTTTTTTTTTAAAAAATGGAACCGTGGTATACTGCATTTCACAGAAAAAAAGCCCCCCAAAAAAATTCAAAACATGACCCTTGGGGCCTTTTGACAATTTGAAGAACAAATGTCTTTTAAAACCAAATTTTTTTAGAATAGGACCTATAGTTTTGTTGCATTTAAACAGCACATGCCCCAAAAAATAAATTCCCCCCAAGCCACGGGTTAAAAATTTTGTGAGGGAAAAAATGCCCCCTTAAAAAGCCACTTTTTCTTTCCAAAGGCCCAAATGTTTAAATAGCTGTTTTCTCACAGCAACATGACCCCAAAAAAATTATAAATAGGGCCTTCTCACCACTAAAAAAAATTTGTGATGGAGAAATCCCAACTTAAAACCACTTTTCTTTTCCCAAAAATGATCAAAAATTATAGCTGATCTCACAGCAACATGACCTCAAAACCATTGACAATGCAAAAAATTCTAAAAAAAAAGTGAGTAAATAAATAAAAGTTTTTTTCCCTGAAAAACCCTTTTGGGGGTCTTTTTTCATTTCCCCACCCCAAAACCAGCAAAAAGATCTTTTTTTGGGAAATGAAATAAAAAGGCAGAGAGAAATGATCATTTTAAAAAAAAATTTTTTTAAGAGGGCCATTTCCCGTTTTTAAAAGGAAAAGTGAAGTAGAAACCCCAAACTAATCGGTGACCTCGGAATTTTTGGGGCCAAAAACATCATCAGAGAACCATGCCTGATTCATCGTGGATGGCCCCTTTTCTTTAAAAAAATTCCCCCAGCGTGCTGAAGGTCCCCTCCCGATAGACGCTGGCCCGCTGGGGAGGAAAACACCTCAGGCGTTGGCCCAGCGGGCCGGGCCATTCATTCCCTTTTGGATAACCCCAAAATCGATTTGGGGGCCGAACACAAACCAAAAAAATTGGTGTTGAGGAAAGCAAAAAGTTCCCTTCACCATATCTTTAACTGGGCTCTGTTGTTGTATGTTTTGCCCTGCATGCGTTAAATGAAGGGGGAAAATAAAAGGGTTGCCAGCGGGCACCCATTTGGCTTTTGCCACCTTTCCCGCTGCTGCTGCTTTTGGGGCCCCTGCGGCTACTTGGCACTCCCAAATGCTGTCATGTTTCCCCGACTTGTTCCCCCCTTTAAAATTTTAAAAAAACGGAAGGGAGAAAAAAACAGATGCCTCCCGTTGAAAACAATCAGCAAGGGCTCCATTTTCCTTTCATTTTAACCCCCCATATTTTCGTGGGGGGAAGGAAAAATGCTGATTTTTTTTTTTACCCCGGGGGTCCGAAGGGGGGCCACCCGTAACTGTTGATCATTTTGATGGCCTTAAGCAGGACATTTTGTAGGAAATAAGCACCAAGCACCCCATGAGAGTTTTAGCCTTGATTTCCCAACCCGGGGTCGGGGGGCACTACAAAACTGATCTTCCTCTCTTCCTCCCCGCCTAAAATTTCGCGCCAACCTCTTCCAAGGCAGGGACGTCGGTAACATCGTGTCTAGGAAATAACCAGCCCCTGATTTGCCTCAATGATGCCCCCTGAGAGCTGACGCCCCCTTTCACTACCCGGACCCCCGAATCACGCCAATAAGACCGATAAAAATTTTGAAACTTTTGGCCTTGTGGGTTCGACGGGAAAAAAGGCTCCGTTCTGCATCTGTGCCTGTCTCCTCCTCCGTGCTGGCGGGACCTGATTTTCGAGTGTCCAACGATCTTCCAGAACTAAGACACCCAATCCATCTGACAAGGGCATTTTCCGCACTGCCGTTTTGGTGCTTTTTCAAAACTCAAGGGGTGGGCAGAGCCTTTCACCTGCCTCCAATCTGTGGCTCAACAAAACCCCCAGGCCCCACCGCTCTTGCAGGCCATGTGTCACTTCGTACTGCGTAATGGGGCATTCGCTGCGCCACAAACGCTGGACAATGGGGGGTGGATTTCCAGCAGTTTCCCACGTCAACAAAGAGACGTGACTGGGGGGCGAGCTGACGCGCAAAAACCCGCCGGGGGGACGAAGCTGGGCGAACGGCGGGAATGCGAACTCAACCTCGAGCCTTCCCCCCCAACGGACCCCGACCCGGTACCTTTAGAAATTTCTGAACACGAGGTTCATGACATTTTCCAGGCAAGGATGTGCTCCAGCCTACCCCAATTTTAAGGGGCGGCCACAGTTTCGCCCTTATCGCACACCACCTTCCCTGGCACGGGTTCTTGCACCCACCCAGCCTTCGTTCCGTTGCGGAGACCCCGCCCCACAGCCCTGACCTGTGGTGGCCGGTCCCCAAAGACAGTTTAATTTCAACACGGCCTGGGTTTCTCTGGGCACTGATCCCCACCAAGGCCCTTGGGGGAAGAGCCCTGCACCTCCCAGCGGTTTTGAAGAGGGGGGCGCCGAGCCTAGAGCCACCGTCAACCACCAGAAAATCCACCAATCACCCATGAGCTGTCACAGAGATATAGCGGCTTCCGTGCTTACTAGTCCATGTGTCGGGGTCAGATGGACTTTTCCGACACAGAAACAGACAATGGGCTTTAAATTTAAATACCGGGCTGACCCGGGGAGAAAACGGGGGTTTTCTGGCAAAGAAAAAGCCGCTCGGCATCTGGTAGGGGGCAGGCGAGGGCCAGATGTGGCGGGAACCCCCTGGCCCAGTCGAAAGGCAACATTTTCCCAAAAAAACCAAAAGCCTGGCAAGTTGACATTCAGGTTTTTTGGCTTTGGGGTGGTTTGGGTTAAAGTGTTTTTTCTGCTCCCAAACCTGGAAGACAGAAGGCTGGGGGGGGGGGGGGGGGCTGAACTGGCCCTGTAAAAGGCATGCAGGCGTCAAAACGGCGAAAGGAGAAGGTGGGTGGGCTCTGGGGCTGGTGGTACTGGGGGGACGGTGGGGGCTAAGGGGGCTGATCCCTGACATGACTCTGAGAGACAGGCAGCTGAGGAACGCTTGTGTGGCGGAGGGGAGGGGGAGGGAGAAAAGAGGGGGGACAGGGCGGGAGGCCCGCATCTACTGAGCTTTTAACGGCAAAGGCGCAAGACCCGCTGGGAACAGGGCTTGCCAAAGAAGGCCCAGGCGGAGAGGCCGGGACCTTTTGACGGCGATAACGGGGAGCGGGGTTTCCGCTGACCGGGCGGGCGGAGTCATCATGCGACTTTCGCGACCCCCCTCATTTTTTTTTTGAGGGGGGACCCGTACTCACTGACCCCATCATTTTTCCTCCCGCCAGTGATGAAGGGCCCCCCGCAAGAAAAAATTGCTAAAAAGACCACTTAGATCCGCAAGGGTCGTCATCACACATAAACCGGGTGCTTGGTCTCCTGACATTCTGCATCCGGAGCTGCGGCTACAAGCAAGAGGCACGGCAAGGCTTGCCGACCGCCCGGATTTTTGCCGTTTGACCGCTCCTTCTCCTCCTCTATGGCATCAGTAACTGGGCGGCAGAGCAGACTAAAAATCCTCCTTGCCTCTTGAAAATTTTTTCAACCTTTTGACCCCAACCGCATTTTGTCATCAAAGAGGGCTTCAAAAAATGGATTATCCACAGTGGTGGGTAACATTGACATTGGGCGCCTTCGCTTCATGTTGGACGGATCTGAAAGGCTATGACGACATTTTTGGCGTGACGGGAGGATGAGAGGTAAGACTGGGGCACAAAAAATTTCTGATTCAAATTAAATGCAAGGTGGCTCTAGAAAAGCTGTGATGGCCCAAAATGAAAAAAAACACCCATCTAAATGTTAAAAAGGACAATAAAAGATATTTTTTTTTTCACCAACAAATACACCGCAGACTACAAAATTGCTGTATTAAATTTTAGTGCAAGGGGGCCTACGACAACGCTGCCGCGCCAAAGTGAAAAAAACACCTATCTAAAAGTAACAGAAAGTAAAAGTGGAGTTTTGTACCCATCAAAAACACCTGCGGTGACTACAAATTGCTGTATTTTAAATTTATGGGCAAGGGGCTTATGGGCAAAAACGGCCTGGGGCCAAATGAAAAAAACACTACTGAAATGTATACGGTAATAAAAAGTGGAGTTTTTGCCCTATCAAATACCCCTGCGGGGATAAAAAAAATTTCTGTTTTTGAATTTAAGTGATGGGGGTCATGAACAAAGCTGGGGGCCCGCGCCCAAAGGGGAAAAAAAACCTTTTCTGAAAAGTTACAGAAATAAAGTGGAGTTTTGCCCATCAAATACCCTGCGGGTGACACAAAATTGCTGTATTCAAATTTAAAATGCAAGGTGGCCTAGAACAAAACTGGGCCCGCGTCAAAGTGAAAAAAAAAAACCCATTGAAATGATACGGGATAATAAAAGGATTTTTTTTTTCACCAACCAAATACACCTGGGTGACTACAAAATTTCTGTATTCAAATTTTAAAGGGAGGTGCTTATAACAAAGCTGGCCTGCGCCAAAGTAAAAAAAAACCTATCTGAAATGTATACGGGTAATAAAAGTGGAGTTTTGTTCCTATGAAATACACCTCGGGGACTACAAAATTGCTGTATTAAAAAATTTAAGGCAAGGTGGCTTATGAAAAAAAGTGGCCTGCCCAAAGTGAAAAAAAAAAAACCTACTGAAATGTTAAAAGGATAAAAAAAATGGAAATTTTGCACCTATCAAAACAAACCCGGGGTGACTACAAAATTGCGTATTCAAATTTAAAGTGCAAGGTGGCTCTAGAAAAAAGCGCCTGCGCCAAAATGAAAAAAAAAACCCAGAAATGTATACAGAAAAAAAGTGGGGTTTTTGCACCTATCAAATACACCTGCGGTGCTACAAAAAAGCTGTATTCCCAAATTTTAATGCAGGCGCACAAATACAAGTTAAAATTTTACAAAAAAAAAGGCCAAAAAATGTTAATTAAAAAAACCCTTGCAAGCGGGCCTAAACTCTAAACAAGTTGGGCTGCACAATACCCCTCTCCCTAAAGAGCCCGCTGTCTGTCTGGTTTGCCCCCGCCCCGACCCCCACCCCCCCCCCGCGGCTTTTTACAGCGTAATGCCCTTTAAAATTCTCACCCGATAACTAAAAACGCAAATCTCCCAATTC
>JAODAL010056854.1:0-23035 GCA_025379985.1 Phyllomedusa bahiana
AATTGGGGTCAGCAGTTTGGGGGTCATGCTGTGGCCCCGGACAGGTATAGTCAATGTCCAGTGAAACTAAAATGGTGGTTGAAAGACTCCTTTTTCCGGCACTTTTTAAATGTGGGGGTCTTGCAGGTTTGGGGCTCATGCTGTGGCCCAGGACAGGTATAGTCAATGTCCAGTGAAACTAAAATGGTGGTTGAAAGACTCCTTTTTCCGGCACTTTTTAAATGTGGGGGTCATGCAGGTTTGGGGCTCATGCTGGGGCCCAGGACAGGGATATTCAATGTCCAGTTCAAGTAACATGATGGTTCAAATCATACTGCCTTCTGGCACTTTTTAATTTGTGGGTGATGCAGGTTTAAGGGTCAGGCTGTGGTACAAGACAGGGATAGTAAATGGTCTGTGACTTTTTTTCTGTGACTTTTATAACCTAAGTGTGTTGCCTAAGATGTAGCACGTATCCATTTGACTGTTGTGGATGTTAATTTCAGCTTCTCCAGCCTTGTTTGGGTGTAATAATGAAGGTGTTGTTGCTCTCCCATAGACTTTAATGGTCATCGCGCATAATCGATGCTCACTATCGAAAAACCTTATCGATAGCGGCCGACTATCGATCGATCTCGATAGCCACTGCAATCGCTCAACACTAGTCATTTCTTGAAAATAACCTCTGTCCATATCCTCTAGTTGGGCACATAAAGGTCAAAAACAGACCCTCTCTCTGAGCAAGAACGGAAAGCTATCTTGTAACAGTGGGTCTTTTTCTGGCCAAGCTGTCCATGTGTAATATGAATGTCTGAATGGCCACCCTGCAATACTACTTTTCTCCTTATTGGCCCACGTAATCATTATGGGTGGCATGTCTGAAAAGAGGCGCCGCCATGCTAGTTTTAGGACACATTAAGTCAGTGTAAAGTGCACCTGAATGAACTAACCTGTCAAAAATCTGGCATGTGGTCTACCTTGCAATGTACATTTGATGCTCCTATCTAGGTGCATTGCATAATTTAAGCGCTTAGCATATCATTGCTAGCTTATTTAATTTACCTACTTTAGGCGCATTCAGATGTGTCATGCCTGGAGTATAATGCACCTAGTTTTGGTGTACTACAGTTCATTTAAATAGAGAATAGGGCGTTAAGAGTTTTGTTGGTGCAAAATATACCAAAACAACAGTGCATTCATATTGGGACATGTCGGCCTATGTGTTTCTGAAAAATGTCAATTTTTTAAGCATTTTATGTTTTTTTGATGTTTTTTTGCCGCTATTTTGTGCATTTTTTGGTGTGGTTTTTATTGCAGAAATGCACAGCATTACATTTGCTGTGTATTTCTGCAAAAAATGTGCAAAAAAATGTCTGCCGCTTTACGTAGACTCCAATAGTTAATTTTCTGCCCTGCTCAGTCGTTTTTGCAACATGTTTCAAATATTTCTGTGGAATCTCTCTCTTGGCAACAGAGCAGTAGTTGGCTCACATGTGATGTAGTAGCAATTTACCCCAATATCCCCTATGATTTAGCTATTGTGGCACTGCAATATTTTTTAGTGAAGAATAGTGCATATGCAGAAAAAGCTGCTGGATATTTGATTTATGCACTAGGGCACCTATGGGTCTTAATCACAAACGAGATATCTCATACCATTATTAATTTATGAGCATTTATCTCAACTTATTTCTCATTATTCCTTCTTTTTTTTGTTTTTGTTTTGTTTAGGGTATTCATGGGCTTAGAGCCCTAGTCTTGAGCATAATTTTTCATATTACTCTTAATATCATCATTGATACATTGATATAACATTTTATTTATACATAAATGGCAATAAGTTTGAGCATTTTTTTATATATTTTTTTCTTTTTTGTATAAGGTTGTCATGGGCATTAATTTTGGACATCATTTTTCATATCACTATTAATATATTAATATAATGTCCCATTTATAGATAAATATTAATAATATTTTTTTTTGCATAGGGTATTTAAAGGCCCTAATCTTGGACATACCTTTTTATGTTACCTTCAATATTGTCATTGATATAAAGTTTTATTTATACATAAATATCAATAAGTTGAAAGTGAAGAGGAAGGAGAAAGAAAAGAAAAAAAATATTTTTGTTTTCCTTTTTTTTTATATATGGAGGTATTCAAAATTTTATTATAAAAATTAAATTTAATTTTTTTTTAGACAAGGTTTATTTATAATACCATTATCATGTATATATAATTTATTTGTTATTCTCTTTTTTTGTTTATGTGTTTTGCCAAATCTTAATCTATGTTTTTTCATAATAATGTCTTTCTATGCAAAGCTATGTGCTCCATGATATACATCAAGTTTTTAATGTCTTTATTAGAGTCTTTCATTGGCTATTGTGTTTGGGATGCTGATTGGGTAATTTTGGGTCATGTACTCCAGACATGCTTATATACCTGTTTTTAGTGTTTGTGTCTCATGCTATGTTTAAGGGTCAGAAATAGTGATGAGCGAGCACTAAAAAATTTGTATTCAGACCGAACCCCGAATTTTGAAAAATTCGGGCTGATCGTCGAACCCCATTAAAGTAATTGGGAGATGATGTTCAGGTTAATTTTTATACTTAAACAGGTGAGAGAAGCCCCAATTACCTTCCATAAGAGTAAACTGGACACGTGGTACAACTTTGCAAAGAAAATTTGGCTCTAAGAGTCACAGCAAAAAATTCACAGGCTAAAATAAATTATTCCTTTCAATGGCTAACTGAATAGATGAGGACAACATAGCTATAGCAGGTACAGTGGTAGCAAGTGCTACGGGGCCCCTTTGACACATAAGAAGACACCGGTAATGGAAATGGCACATGGTAACTGGCAGTAGCCCCCTATCACTTTTTGCACAAGGGCCCAAGAACATGTCATATATGTGGTGGCAGCAACAGCATCCCAAAGGGGAACATGGAGGTTCAGCTGGCAGAGCCAACTTTATGGCCAGTAATTCGCGATCCCCTATGGTGTAATTCTTCTCGGCAGAGAAAGTTTTGGAGAAGAATCCACATGTATGCAGTTTACCCGAGGAGGATCTCTGCAGGAGGACAGCACCGGCACCCACCGAGGAGGCATCCACTTCCAGAATGAAGGGGCGGTTTGGGTCCAGGCGAGACAGGCCCGGAGCAGACGAGAATGCAGATTTGAGACGGTTGAAGGCTTCTTGAGCTTCAGAGAGCCAGGATTTGGGATTGGCGTTCTTCTTGGTTAGAGCCACCAGGGGAGCCACCAGCATAGAGAATTGTGGGATAAATTTGTCTATAATAATTAGCAAATCCCAGAAATCGTTGAATGGCCCGAAGGCCCACCGGTTGTGGCCACTGCAGCACTGCGGAGATTTTTGAAGGATCGATCCGGAGGCCCTTGTCAGAGACGATGTACCCTAAAAAGGGTAAGCTGGTGCGTTCAAAGAGACACTTCTCTGGTTTGGCAAAAAGCTGATGGGTGCGGAGTCGTTTAAGGACCTGGCGGACGTGGTGGCGATGAGTTACGAGATCCGGGGAAAAGATAAGAATATCGTCCAAGTAGACAATGACACAGATGTAGAGTAGGTCCCGGAAGATCTCGTTGACGAAGTTTTGAAATACAGCAGGAGCGTTGCAGAGACCGAATGGCATAACCAGATACTCTAAGTGGCCATCCCGCGTATTAAACGCCGTTTTCCATTCATCGCCTTCTCTAATACGAATTAAATTATAAGCACCGCGGAGATCCAGTTTGGAAAATATTTTTGCGCCACGTAGGTGGTCGAAGAGTTCGGAGATCAAGGGCAGCGGGTAGCGGTTTTTTATAGTAATTTTATTTAAGCCCGATAGTCGATGCAGGGCCGGAGAGACCTGTCTTTTTTCTCCACGAAGAAGAAGCCGGTTCCAGCCGGAGACGAGGACTTACGGGTGAATCCTTTGCGGAGGTTCTCCTTGATGTACTCAGACATCGCCTTGGTCTCCGGGACAGAGACAGGGTAAACCCGGCCTCTGTGAGGAGAACAGCCAGGTTGCAGGTCAATGGGACAGTCATAAGGCCGGTGTGGAGGAAGCGTTTCGGCCTGTCTCTCCGAAAAGACGTCAGCAAAGTCTCAGTATGGCGTAGGTAGACCAGGAGGAGGCTTGGCAGACTTCCGGGAGGCGACCTGAGGGGCGAGCTGCGGTCTAGACAGACAACGTGAGTGACATGCGGAACCCCAACGCATGACTTCACCTGTGCTCCAATCCAAGGTTGGGGTATGGTCCTGCAGCCAAGGGAGGCCCAGAAGGATTTCAGAGGAGGATCGAGGCGGGACAAGAAGTTGCAACATTTCCTTGTGAAGGGCCCCAATCTGCAAGAAGAGGGGGTCAGTACGGAAGCGGATAGCGTCCTTAATGCATTCGCCACTGACCGAGGAGACAAATATAGGTTTCTGCAATGGAATCACAGGAAGATGAAACCTGGTCACAAGTTCGTGGCTTATGAAGTTTTCTGCCGATCCTGAATCAATAAAGGCGGTGGCCTGAAAGTTGCTGTCTGGAGAAGCACCAATATACACGGGCATGGTCAGACGGGGAGAGGCCGCTCTGACACCTAGGGTCGCCTTTCCTGCGAGCCCTAGGTGCGGAAGTTTCCCGGGCGCACCGGACAGTCCCCAATGAATTGGCCAGAACCGCCACAATAGAACCACAGCTGTTTCAGACGACGCTGAGAACGTTCCTCCTGGGACAGGTGGGCTCTCTTGACCTGCATAGGTTCCTCTTCAGAGACCATCGGAGGAGGTAGAAGTGACCGCTGGAACGTGGGAGCCAAGCGGGGGAAACGCCGTGGATGGCCGGTTTCCCGTTGTAGGTGGAGCTCTTGCTGCCTTTCTGCGAAGCGAATATCCACTCGGGTGGCCCAATGGATTAGGTCATCTAAAGCAGCTGGTAGATCCCGAGCGGCGAGCTCATCCTTGATTCGCCCCGAGAGGCATTGCCAAAATGTTGCCACCAACGCTTCGTTATTCCAGTCCAGGTCCGAAGCGAGAGTGCGAAACTGCACAGAAAACTGACCGACTGTGGTGTCGCCCTGACGAAGCCGGAGCAGTGCTGCGGCAGCCGAAGAAGTGCGGCCTGGTTCCTCAAAGACTGTGCGGAACCCGGAGGAAGGCTTGGAGGTCAGCTGTCAGAGGATCCCCTCGATCCCATAGTGGTGTCGCCCAAGCCAAGGCTTCTCCAGTCAAGAGGCTGATTATGAAGGCCACCTTGGCACGCTCTGTAGGAAATTGGCGCCCCATCATCTCGAGGTGGATGGAGCACTGGCTGATGAACCCTCGGCACTTCTTGGGGTCTCCATCTTAGCGTGAGGGGAGTGGCAGATGCAGAGAGGGTCCCGAAGCCGAGGCAGGTAGGGCAATGGATGCCGTAGCAACGGATGCGGGTGCGGAGGTGGCCGCCGGTGGAGGCAGACGGGTAGCAAGGTTCTGCATCATGGCCGCTAGCTGGTCAATACGTTGGCTCTGCTGGGCGACCGCTGTCGTGACGTCCCGGAGATCAGGCAGAGGGACCCTGGAGGAATCCATGGCCAGTCTGTACTGTAACGCAGGAGTGTATCCGCTGGGCCAACGCAAGTGGTGATAGCTAAGCCACGCCAGGGAACGGAGTCTAAGTAGCCCCCGGTTTTCACCAGAGCCCGCCGCAAAGCGGGATGGACTTGCTGCGGCGTGAGGCTACCAGGTCATTACCCCTGATGTGACTGGCTTGCGATGGCGGCCGGGGTACAGCGTGGTGCAAAGACGTAATCCAGAGGCGTAGTCGGGGACAGGCAGAAGGTCAGGGCAGGCAGCAGAGGTTCGTAGTCAGAGACGGGCAGACGGTCAGGGCAGGCGGCAAACAGGCAAGGTCAGGAAACGTAAGCAAGCGGACTGGTACACGGGTAATCAAGACTGAACTCCAATACTCTCTAAACGCACCAAAAACACACTAACAGACTGGCAGAGAGTGCTGGGGGCGTATACCTTATATGGGGCCGGCGGCCGTCAATTACCAATTAACGGCGCGCTGGCCCTTTAAATCTGGACCAGCCGTCGCGCGCGCGCCTTAAGCAGCGGTTATGCGCACGGCGGCTGTCAGGGCAGGACACAGGAGCGGGGACTGGTAAGTCCGGGGTTTCCCAGGCAGGAGGAGAAGGACAACGGCTGCGGGCAGCCGCGGCACCCGCGCCGTGACAAGCGTGAGGTCAGACAGTGGCACAATGACATTCTGGAGGTGACAAAAACTGGAGTAGGCCACAGAGTGGCACAATGACAAAGAATGGTGGTGACGGCGGAAGCAGCATGAGGTCAGACAGTGGCACAATGACATTCTGGAGGTGGCAAAAACTGGAGTAGGCCACAGAGTGGCACAATGACACAGTGTGGAGGTAACGGCAGCAGCAGCATGAGGTCAGACAGTGGCACAATAACAGTCTGGAGGTGGCAAAAACAGGAGTAGGCCACAGAGTGGCACAATGACACAGTGTGGAGGTAACGACAGCAGCAGCATGATTTCAGACAGTGGCACAATGACATTCTATTGGTGGCAAAACAGTAGTAGGCCACAGAGTGGCACAATTACAGAGAGTGGAGGTGACGGTGGCAGCAGCATGAGGTCAGACAGTGGCACAATGACATTCTGGAGGTGGCAAAACAGTAGTAGGTCACAGAGTGGCACAGTGACAGAGAGTGAAGGTCACAGCAGCAGCAGCATGAGGTCAGAGAGTGGCACAATGACACAGGGTGGAGGGCACGGCAGCAGCAGCATGAGATCAGACAGTGGCACAATGACATTCTGGAGGTGGAAAAAACAGGAGCAGGCCACAGAGTGGCACAATGACACAGAGTGGAGGTGACGGCAGCAGCAGCAGCATGAGGTCAGAGAGTGGCACAATGACATTCTGGAGGTGGCAAAACAGTAGTAAGCCACAGAGTGGCTCAATGACAGAGAGTGGAGGTGACGGCAGAAGCAGCATGAGGTCAGAGTGGCACAATGACATTCTGGAGGTGGCAAAACAGTAGTAGGCCAAAGAGTGGCACAATGACAGAGAGTGGAGGTCACAGCAGCAGCAGCATGAGGTCAGAGAGTGGCACAATGACACAGTGTGGAAGGCACGGCCGCAGTCGCATGAAGTCATAGAGTGGCACAATGAGTGTGGAGGTGGGTGGCAATACCAGTCCCTGGTAAAGATGGTTGGTGGCAGATGGAGAAATTGTCAGCAGATGTGTGGCATCAGGCGGGTGGCTGAGGCAGGTAGTTTGAACCCAGACTCATTTCTCACAGTTTGGGCGAGGCATCGTGGCTGATGTAGTCTGACGCCTAAGGCATTGGTGTGTGGAAATCCTGGCTGATCCATGCCTGATTCATCTTGACAAAGGTCAGTCGTTCCACATTTCCCGTGGACAAGCGGGTTCTCCTTGGGGTAACGATGGCCCCCGCCGCACTGAACACCCGCTCTGATGCTACACTACTGGCCGGGCAGGACAGCTTCTCCACTGCAAACTCGGCAAGTTGCGGCCACACATTCAGTTTGGCTGCCCAGTAGTCCAGCGGATCTTCTAACTTGGGTGGCAGAGTGCTGTCCAAGTAGGCCACCACCTGTTGGTTCAGGGACTGCTCCAGGTCCTGCTGCTGCTGCTGGCGACTGCCCTCCTCACTAGGCGGGTGAAGGAAGCTGCTCATCAGTGACTCCAGACTTAGGTTGCTGCTGATGGAGCTGGTACTGCTCCAACCTCCCCCCCCCCACCTTCCCCCAGCAGTCGCGGCAGTAGTACGTGAGTGCTGAAGAACCCCCCGATCAGACCTGTCAGAGGAGGGACGATGCCACACATAGGCAGCGGCCAACTGACTACGGAGGATTTCCCAGTGGGCCGTAAAGGACATGTACTGGCCCTGACCGCAGTTACAGCTCCAGACGTCCGCACTGCCGTGCACCTTGGAACAAACTGATAAGCTCAAGGACTGGCCCACCTTCTGTTCAACATATTTATGGTGCTGGTACTGCCTTTTTGGAAAAGAAATTGCAGCTTGGAACTCTCCATCTCGGCTCGGCACAAGCCATTAGTTCTCTGAAAGGTGCAGAGTACACCATTTGGTAAGGGAGGGACTGCAGTACCAACAACTTGGACAGGAGCACGGTCAGCTGCTGCACCTTAGGATGGTTGGACGCATACTGTTGTCTCTTTGCAATCGCCTCGCTGAACGACTGCGGGCGCCATGAGTAGCGAGGAGCATCTGGACCGGGAGATGATGTCAAAGAGAAAAAGCTCCCTTCTGCAGAGGTGGTGAAGTCTTGACTGGCTGCAATGGCATGCGTGCCACTTGGCGCTGCTGTTGCTGCGGTGGCAGGATGGAACACCACATCTGAGCCACGTTTCTCCCAGGCCACCGGATGGTGACGCTGCATGTGTTGATGCAGGGCCATGGTGCCAACGTTAGCTCCCTGGCCACGCTTCACCTTCTGCCCACAGATTCTACATATACCCATATTCGGCTACTCCGGTGTCTTAGCAAAGAACTGCCACACCGCTGAGTATCGGATTTTACCGCCAACGCTCTGCACTGAGTGACTACTACCGCCGCTGCCTTGCTGAGCCCTTGTGCCGCTACTTTCTTGGACCTGCGAAGCGGGTTTTTTACCCCGTGGCCGCTTGGCTCCCGACCTCACACTGCTGCTACCCTGCTGACTCACGGCCACACAACCCACTTGCTGGCTGCGCCGCTGCCTGACGCGCAAGCTGATGCCCTCTTCTCCTGATGATGATGAAGCCCTTGCCTCACCCGGCTCCCAAGTGCGGTCGGCTACATCATAATTTATTTGTGTTTCATCGTCACTGTTGTTCTCATCACCGGTCTTGGTATGCAGAGGCTGACCCCTCACAACATGACCTCCCATGCCACTCTCCACATCTATACTTTGCCGCCTACTGCAAGAAGCAGGGGATATTGGCCCCATTTCTTCGCTGCCAAGTAGCTGCTGACTGCCCTCCTCAAATTGTTCATCCTCGCTATATAGTGGCGCTGAGCCCAAACCACATAGTAGATCTCTGGCTGAGGGAACCGGATGGGACAGAGGCGGGTTGAGGACGGGTGAGGGCCGATGACCCACTCCCGGGCCATGCCAACTAAGGGTTGTGTCTGACGTTCTCACCGACTCTTGGCTGGGGTTGTCAGATGTCATCTGGGAGGAAGTGGATGACCTAGCCAACCAATCAAGAACCCTTGGGTTGCTAGTCAGCACACGGCCGCTAGATGACAGCGGCAGTTGTGGCCTCACCGAGTGACCCCTGCTGCGATGTCCCCTTGCTGTGCTGCGACCTGGGCCTGGAATGTTTTGCCTCTGCCACTCGCAGGTGAAGAGCCTGCCACCTCTCTGTCTGACATACTGTTTGTTCTAAAATGTACAGACACTGTTTGATGAAGATATCTATACATGATAAATACACACCCTGTATTTGACTGATATAAATTGCGCTCCACAAATGGGCAGGAAAAATTGACTTGTATGTGCCGTTTAAAAACTCTGTGTATGTTACTGAATATAAAAGCACAAACAGGCTTAATTAACCTTCGGATATGTATTATGCTACAGAATTTCTTCTGTGGCGGTGAAAAACAAACTTTCTTTTACTGTGTACAACTGCAGAACAACGCTTAATTAACCCCTGGATGTAAATTGCGCAAAAGAATTGAGCAACCAAAAACTACGAGCTTTGTAGCGTGTTACAATGGCGTGTTTTCTACGCTACACAACAAGAGAAAAAATTGTAATTAACCTTCGCTTGTGAATTAGGCTACAGGAAAAATTTATTTTTTGGCGGTGAAAGACGGTTTATTTTAGTCACCACAGCAGAAAAACAATGCTTAATTAACCCCTGGATGTAAATTGCGCCAAACAATTGAGCAACCACAAACTACGAGCTTTGTAGCGTGTTACAATGGCGTGTTTTTTACGCTACACAACAAGAGAAAAAATTGTAATTAACCTTCGCTTGTGAATTAGGCTACAGGAAAAATGTATTTTTTGGCGGTGAAAAAGACGGTTTCTTTTAGTCACCACAACAGCAGAACAACGCTTAATTAACCCCTGGATGTAAATTGCGCAAAAGAATTGAGCAGCCAAAAATGAAGTGGTATTTGTATTGTAAAAACGCTGTTTCTTTAAATGAATACAACAGGAACAGGCTTAGATCCCCCTTGGATATTCAATGTGCTGTGAGCAGATAGCATTAAAATGTATATGCAGCTGCATTGGACGCACACTGGACTTCAGATCCAATACCCCACAAAATCAGAAATAGAACGTTAAGAGAAGCAGTCTCTGAGACAAGCTGAGACACCCCCCAAAAATCGCTGTATAAAAATCAGTTCTTCAGTAAGAGCTATTACAAGCAGCCGCGGCAGCACCTTCCCTAATCAGTACAGTGAGAGGAGTGTGAGCTCCCAGCGTCGCGCCCGGACTTATATAGTGCGGTGACGTCACAGAATCCCACCGGTCTCTGATTGGCTTCATCTCTGCACATGTCATGCAGGCTATGCCCTTCTTCCTCCCAGACTGCTTTGCCCCATGTAACGCCATGTGCTTGCAGCCATTTTATCAATCAAAAGCACACTTCGTTCACCCGAAGTACCCCAAACTTCGACGTCTTTCAGAACCGAAGTTTTCCTGAAATTCTAAACGAATTCCACTTCGTTAGAATCAATTTGCCCATCTCTACTCCTAACACATCTGTTCGTAAGATCCGATGTGTTTCACACTGTAAAAGTTTCCTATGTCGATCAGTCCCATTTCTTAAAGGAAGGATCCTTTGTAAACCTGCAAAGAGAATCCCAGACGCATCATCATTATGTGCATCATGCATATGAGCAATAAATCTCAGAGCACCTTTCTTTGTTTTAATTGAATAGAGTTGGTATCTAATCCTTATAAAGAGGGGGCGAATCGTCTTGCCAATATAAAATAACCCACACTGACACCACATTACATATACTACATCATTTGTACGGCATGTAATTAACTCTTTAACCCTATGTGTCACTGCTCCTTTGTGTAGTACATTATCTGTCACCATCATTTTACAAAATGAACACGATCCACATTTTTTATTTCCTTTAGGGACATTTTTCCTACCAATTCTCAGATTTTTTACTTAGTCTCCCCTGGACCAATTCATCCCTAAGATTACGATTTCTCAAAAATGTTATAATGAGAGGTACTTTAGTTTTATCCTGGAGATCCACATCAGACTCAAGGATGTGTCAATTCTTCCTAATCACACTTCTCACAACCTCAGACATGTTTGAAAATTCAAACAAAAAAACTGATCTATCTGATTTTTTTCTTTGTTCCCGTTTTACGAACAACAATTGCTCACATTGACAATAAATGGCCCTCGAAAAAGCATCAGATATTACTTTATCATCATAGCCCCTAGCTCTAAGTCTCTCGGATAATTCTAATGACTGCTCTTGAAAATTATGATATTCACTATTATTGCGTCGTCACCTTAAGAATTGACCATACAGTAATGACTTCTTCACATTTTCAGGATGTGAGCTATTACAGTGCAATAATGAATTAGTGTCCGTAGGTTTTCTATATCCTTTTGTTACAAATTTCTCTTGACTAATCACAATTTCTACATCTAAAAAAACTGATGACTTATCTCCAAAAGTGGATGTAAATTCCATATTGATATTATTGTTGTTGATATATGTCATGAAGTCATAAAACTGTGATTCCGAACCTGTCCAAGACAACCAAAATGTCATCAATAAATTGTGACCAATGGGCAATATATTTAACACAATGATTTTTTATGTTATAAACATATTGTTCCTCCCAGAAGGCCAAAAACAAATTAGCAAACGTGGGGGCAACCGGCGTCCCCATAGCTGTACCTGTCTTCTGCCGATACCACTCATCATTAAAACGGAAAATCATTATGACTTAAAACAAAATCTAGGGCTTCACAAATAAAATCAATCTGCGAATTATCCCTATTGGTCCTACCCAAAAATGACCTAACGGCATTCAAACAGTATGTTGTATATTAGTATAAAGACTAACAACATCAATAGTTGCTAGTTTAAAATCGGGGGACACTGAAAGATGATTAAAAATCTGTAACAATGCTCTTGTATCCAATAAAAAAGATGAAACACTTACTGACAGTGGTCTTAATAGCCAATTGAGGTATTGGGACAAAAGTTCGGTAACCCAGCCCCTGCTAGCCACACTCGGACGGCCAGGTGGAGTCTCTACCGACTTATGGAGCTTAGGGAGGAAATACCAATTCGATTTTGAAGGTTTATCAGGTAATAATCTCTCTGATAGACTTTTAGACAAAAAGCCTATAGTTCTACCCTTCAGAAGAACTGCACGTAATTTTTCTAAATAGGTCCCATTAGGATCACCCCTCAATTTTTCATAAGTCTCCTGATTAGTGTTGAGCGATTTTTATCGACAAAGTTGAAATCGGCAAGGTTTTTATGGTGATCGAAATTTTCAGATCATGCGATAATTAAGGTTAAAATCTGTGCATCATCTATTAAGATCGCGCCATTTTCGGCGCTTCCTGTCATTTTGGCGGCCAGAAAATCAGATTACAGAATAGAGCAGGGTGAGATGTGTGTGCGACGTCATGACTGGGATGTGTATGGTTGCGATTGGCTGGAAAAATCACATGACCTCGTTTTAACATAGAACAGCCCTTCCTGTTCAGCCTTAGTGTCTCTCAGCGTCTCATAGGAATAGGACGTGCGCTCTGCCTGTGGCCAAACAGCTCAGCGAAATTAGTCTATTTCTGCACAGAGAAACCTCTACTATTAGCTGTGACCCTTCCAATTTAGTTAGATTAGAGATTTGAAGATTTTATGTAGTTAGCTAGAGAATTTTAAAGCAGCATCTACCGCTGAAAAAGTCACAGGGGAGCGGGGGGGGGGGGGCCGCGGGCGAACACAGACAAGCTCTATCTATAAAGAACACTGGATAAAGTTCACCAAGACTTAGTGTGGGACATTGTAGGGGGAATATCTTTATTATTAACAGTTTGCTATTGAAATATTTCCTGGATATTGAGCAGGCTGAACTTATATTGGATACACATCATTTCTAGTAACTGCAGGTCTCTTTGTTAGGTGCAAAACTCCACTTTTATTATCAGTATACATTTCAAATAGGTGTTCATTTTCAATTTTACCCATTCCACCTGTGTTTGATATATCCACCTTGCGGTTAAATTACAATCCAGCAATCTTGGTAGTCAGCACAGGTTTTTTTGTTCCCCAAAAAAATTTCCGTGAAATCATATGAAAACAAAAATAGATAGTGTTTTTTGACTTTTGCGCACCCGCTTTTTCATTGACGCAGCCCCAGGGAAAAATTTTTAAAACCAACAATTCTATTTTTCACCACATTTAAAATTGAAATGTGAAAAAAAATCCCCGTTTTTTTTATACAAAAAACAAAAACATTTTAGGGGTTTTTTTTTGGAACTTTTGCCACCCAGTTTTTGTTCATTAAACGCAGAATCCACGTAAATCTTAAAACAGCATTCAAATAGCCCACCACGGGGTTGAATTAAAAAGGTGCAAAAATACCGTTTTTTATACAAAAAACATAACAGATCCGTTTTTTTTTTTAACTTTTGGGCCCCCAGTTTTTTTTCATTGACCCCGTACCCAACGTAAATCTTAAAACACCCAATTCTAAATCCCCACGGGTAATTTTAAAAGGGTGAAAGAAAAAACGTGTATTATACAAAAAACATAACAGATACGTGTTTTTTGATTTTGGGCGCACCCAGCTTTTTTTTCATTGACGCACCCTTTCCCACTTTAAATTTTAAAACAGCAATTCTTTTGCCCACCACGGGTTGAACTGAAAGGTGAAAAAAAAACCCGTGTTTTTTAAACAAAACAAAAACAGTTACGTGTTTTTTACTTTTGCGCACCCAGTTTTTGTTAAATTGAGGGCAGCCCCACGAAAATTCAAAAAAAACAGCAATTTATAGTCCCACAGGAGAATTGAAAGGTGAAAAAAAATACCGTTTTTTAAAAATACGAAAACAAAACAGATCGTGTTTTTTTACTTTTTGCGCCCCAAAGCTTTGTTCATTGACGCAGCTTTCCACGTAAATTTTAAAAAACACTTTTTTCTATATTCCCACGGGAAAATTTAAAAGGGAAAAAAATTTCCGTGTATTATACGAAAAAAAAACCCGTTTACGTTTTTTTTGGGATTTTTGGCCCAGCCCAGATTTTTTTGAAGACACCTTGCATTAAATTTGAATCCACCCAATTTTTTTTTGATTAGAGGGATTTGAGAATAGCTGTGTTTTTTGGCCGCCCTTTTAAAAGGATTTTCCCAAAAATTTTATTCCATACCTTCTAAAATTTTTTTATATTTCTGAAATGGACCCGAAATGCAGGTGGTAACCGACAAAGAGGGGGAAAGTTTCATGGGGGGTAGAGGTACGGAAAAGGGGCTCCTTCCAGTGCTGGCACAACACCAGCCAGTGGATCGTCATTTGCAGGACTGTCGGGGCCTGTAAATCGCTTTTCGGGGCCCTATAAATTCAAAAGAAAAGAACTCTTTCGCCAATCTGTCCTTACAGTGGTTTTTTGCAACCTGCATTTTGCATTTTTACCCCCTCGTCCCCCCCAGTCCCCCGGCCACAAATGTGTCATCAGCTCATCAGCACCCTTTCCCAAACATGAACACCCAAAATGTCAACTCGTTAACCCCCCACTGTGGATAATCCATTGTCTGAAGACCTCTTTGTTGAAAAAATTTCTTTTTGGGGTCAGAAGGCATGTTAAAAAAACAAGAGGATGATTTAGTCTGCTCTGACGCCCAGTTACTGATGCCATCAAGGAGGTAAAGGGAAACCCGGGTAAATCGGAAAAAAATCCCGGGCGGCGGCAACGCCTTGCAGTGCCCCTTCCCTTGTACCCGCAAATTCTGGATGCAGAAAGTAGGACCCCAAATTCCCCTGTGTTGTTAAAGAGATGATGACGCCCTTTTGGGGATCCTTTCCGGGGTCTTTTCCGAAAAATTTTGTTTGCGAGCCCCTTCATCAGTGGACAGGAGGAAGACGAGGGGGTAGTGTCAATACAGGTCCCCCCAACAAAAAGGGAGAGGGGGGGTCCAAAAATCCGTGTATGATTCCGCCACCCCGGTCACCCCCGAAAAAAAACCCCCGCCCCTCCCCTTATCCCCGTAAAAAAAGGCCAGGACCTCTAAAACCCCGGGGGCCTTTTTTTGAGCAAGCCTCTGATTCACCCAGGATGCCCATAGCCCCCTTTTTTTTTTCCGTAAACCATAAGTAGGGGCCGGGAACCCTTTAAGGGGTTTAAACCACCACCAAAAATGCCCTATTTAAATTTCAGGGGAATGAAATGAGTTAAAATGGGGGGAACATTGGGCCCAAAAAAAGGGCCCCAGCCCGACCCCGGGCCTCCAACCCCCCCCCCCGGGTCACACCCTCTGTCTCCGCATCCCCCCTCCTCCCCCAAAAACCCCAAAGGTTTTCCTCAGCTCCCATGTCTCTCAGATCATGATCAGGGATCAGCCCCAAATTCGGGCCCCCAAATTTCCCCCCGAGAACCCCCAAAGCCCCAACCAAAAGACCCACCCTACCCCTTCTCCTTCCCCCAAAGTTTAAAACCCCGGGAAACGCCGAATCAGCGGAAAGGTTAAGCAAGCCAGCCTTCGGCTTATGTTTAGCAAAAAAGACAACCCCAAACCCAATCCCAAACCCAAAAAAAAACCCTAAAAATGTCGGTATTTGCCGGGGAAATTTTGGAAAATTGGAAAAGGGGGGTTTTCCGGGCTGGTGGACACAGAGGGGTTTCCCCCACGCCCGGGCCCTCGCCTGCCCCCAAACCCCAGTTTCCCGGAAGGCATTTTTTTTCCCAGAAACCCTTTCCCCTGCCCTGGCCAGCCAGTGTCATCTAAAATTTCAAGCGCGTTTTGCTTTCTGTGCCCCGGAAAAGCCCATCTCACCACCGACACAGGGGCTAGTAAGAAGGGCCCAAGGCCGATATATCTGTGACAAGCTCACGGGGTAAAGCGGGGTGGATGTCTCGGGGGGTGCGGGGGCCCTTCAGGCTCGGCGCACGCTCTTAAAAAACCGCATGGAGGTGCGGGGTTTTTTTCCCCCCCAAAGGCCCCTCTTTTGGGGCATCACGTCCCCAGGCCCAGCGGGGCCCCGTGTTGAAATTAATTCCCTTTGGAGCCCGCCCACACACAGGTCGGGAACCCGGGGCTGGGTACAAGCCCTTGGTCCCCCAAAAGGCAAGGGGGTGTGTGGTTTAAAGGGGCAAAAATCTGCTGGCCCCCCTTTAAGACCCGGTAGGCGGGAAAGCAATCCTTCCGGGGAAAAGGGTAAAATAAACCCGGTCGCCCAGAATTTTCTAAAAGAGCTACCGGGGGTTGGGAACTCCCTGCTGAAGAAAGGCCGGGGGCTAAGTTGAAATTTTCCGCATTCGACCCTGTTTCAACCCTTTTGGCATGCTTTGCGGGTTTTCAGTCGGCCCCCCCCTCAACCGTCTCTTTTGTTGCCCATGGCAACACGCGGGAAAAATTCCCCCCTCCAATGCCCCAGCGATTTTTTGGGAGAGCGCAATGCCATTCAGCAGTACGAAGTGACACATGGCCTGACAAGAGCGGTGCGGACCTGGGGGTGTTGGGGCCCCCAAGAGGGGGGGGGAGTGAAAGAGCTCTGACCACCCTTTCATTTTTTGAAGAACCCACCAAAAGGGTCCCTTGGGAAACCGTTTCCCCTTTGCCAGCAGGGGCCCTTGTGGTGTTCTTATTTCCCGGGAAAACGATCGTTGGACACTCTGAAACATCGGGGTCCCGCCAGCCCCGGAGGAGGAGACGGACACAGATGCAACCCCGGAGCCTTCTCTCCGTAAAAACCCAAAAGGCCCGACAGTTTTTAAATTTTTTAACGGTCTTCTTTTAGGCAGGGGTTCGGGGCCCAGAGTAGTGAAAGGGGCGGCACCTCAGCTCTCGGGGGTGCAATCTGAGGCAAGTTCGGGGGCTGTTTGTTAAAAGCTTCCCCAAAGGAAGCGGGGGGAAATGGGGGGGAAAGGTATTCCTAACACCGCCGCCCCCTTTGCCGGGAAAGGGGTTTGGGGGTTGAATTTGGGGGCAGGTGGGAAGATGAGTTTGCTATCCCCCTAAAACCCGGGGAGGCTTGGGAACCCCGGGCTCCATCTCTCACATGGGTGTTGGGATGCCCCATTCCCAAAAACATGATCCTCGCCTTTAAGGGCCCTCAAAATCAACCCAAAAGTTACTGGTTTGGCCCCCCCCTCCTGGATCCCCCCGTTTCAAAACAAAAACTCAGCATTTTCCTTCCCCCCACCCAAATAGAGGGGTAAAATGCAGGGAAAGGAGACCTTTTCTGATTGGGTCAAAAGGAAAAACATCGGGGTTTCGTCTGCTTGTTCTTCAAAATGTCACGGTGGGAAAAAACCCCCAGCGACGTTTACAGCAGGGAGAAGGTTTCCAAAATAGCCATAGTGGCAGAGCAAACAGCAGGGAAGGTGGCAGAAAACCTAAAAGGGTGACCCCCTTTGGGAATCTTTATTTTAAACCCCATCACCAAGCAATTTCAATTTCAGGGCACACCTACAAAACCCAGAACCCCGCTTAAGATTTTAAGGGGCAAGAATACTGGTCTAACAACCCATGTTTTTGGAAAGTTTTTTCTGGACCCCCCAAAAGACTTTGGGATCCAAAATGGACGAATGGCCCGAGTGGCTCGCCCCGCCAAAAGGGTGTTGTTCCCGCCCAGCAGCCAGCGTTTATATCTGAGCGGACCTTGCACAGCCGGGGGATTTATTACAGACAAAAAAACATCCGGGTTTTTCCCCAGATAATGTGGATCTTTGACTTTCATTAAAAATGGGGAACAGGGAAAGGGATTCTAAGGGTGTTGGGGCCCCAAATTTCCCAAAAGGGGAACCCATTTGTTTGGTGACTAATTAAACCCTTCCTTTCCAAAAAAGAAATGGGTTTCCTTTTTGAAAAAATTATTTTTAAAAAAGGAAATTTTTCTTATGCAAAAATTTTTAATTCAATTCCCAACAGTTCATTTTGGGGTGGTTTTGCTGTGGGGAAAAACCCAAAAACACCCAAATTTTTATGGGCAAAAAACCCTATTCCCTTTTTCTTCCCCATAAACTTTAGAAAATTTTCAATAAAATTTTCAATGGGGGGGGTCATGTTGCCTAAATTTTAAAAGTGGCTGAGAATTTTATATTTTTAATTTTTTGGGGGCATGTTGCTGTGAGATACAGCCATAATCTGGTCCTTTGGAACAGAAATGTGGTTTTTAAGGGAAATTTTTCCTCCCAATTTTTAAAGTGGGCCCGAGAAGGGCATTTTAAAAAAAATTTTTTTGGGGCATTTCTGTTTGAAAAGCAGCAATTTTAAAAAGGGCCTATTTTAAAAAAAAGTTTTTTCTAACAACATTTGTTCTTCCCCAAAAGTCCAAAGTGGCCCCCAAGGGTCATGCTTTGAATTTTTGGAGGCATTTTCTGTGACATGCAGCTTACTACAGGTAAAAAATTCTAAAAAAATTTTTTTCTAACAAGGGGCATTTGTTCTTTTTACAATGGTCAAGAGTTGGTCAAGGGTGATGGTTTCTGTCAGAAACAGGATTAGGGAGGACACTGTTTTAAAGGGGGCACATAAAAACAAAATGACTTGTTTTTTTCAAGATTTTTTTTTAACATAGCTATCAATCCCTTTATTGAGACAACCCAATTTTTTTACAAATTTTAAAAAAAAAAGAAACAAAAACAGGGGGGA
The DNA here is from genome assembly GCA_025379985.1 of Phyllomedusa bahiana. Lineage (NCBI taxonomy): Eukaryota > Metazoa > Chordata > Amphibia > Anura > Hylidae > Phyllomedusa > Phyllomedusa bahiana. Next base: position 18,822 of record JAODAL010056854.1, read on the forward strand.
TTCCATCCGTTTTAAAAATTTTGTTTTTAGAATTAAAGTACTAAAAAAAATTGCATGTACAAAATAGCTGTTAAAAAAAATTTCCCCTGAAATTTTTTACAAGGGGGGTACAGGAAAACTTGACCAATGTAGGTTTTTCAGAGGACATGGGTATGGAGCACGAAAAGAGAAAAAAGTACAAGACCAATTTTTTCCAGCACGTTGAGTAAAAAAGAGAAAAAGAAAAGCCCAAAATAAAGGGCAACCCGGGGGTAAAAAAGGAGCGTTTTTTCCCCAGTATTTCCAAGTGAAGCTTTAAATTTGGGCCCATATACGGAGGGGGAAGCGGGTTCCCAGGGGATTGACTGGTATGAGGAAGGCTGGGGGTTTTTCACACTTCCCCTTCCCCCACTCTGCTTCGCACGACGTTTTCGTTTTCTGCGTCATCAGGGCATTTTAACCTCATGTTAATAATAGGGTGCCCGCCCGGGGTCTCACCGCACCCACTGTAAATCCCGGCCCCGGGTATGCTTTTTGGGCCCCGGGAAGGTTAATAGTCAATTCCAAATGAAACTAAAATGGGGGGTTGAAAGATCCCTTTTTTCCCGGGACTTTTTATATCTGGGGGGCATTAGGTTTGGGGGTCATGCTGTGGGCCCGGGCAGGTATATTTAATGTTCAGTGAAACTAAAATGGGGAAAAAAGGGCTCCTTTTTTTCCCCGGGACTTTTTAAATCTTTGGGGGGTTTTCCCGGGTTTTGGGGTCATGCTTTGTGGCCCCGGGCAGGTATAGTCAATGTTCCCGTTCAAAATAAAATGGGTGGTTGGGAAAGACTCCTTTTTTTGGAAATTTTTAAAAAGGGGGGGTCATGCAGGTTTGGGGCTCTGCTGCCCTTCCAGGACAGGGGGATTCAATGTCCGTTCAAAATAAAAAAGAGGTTATTTTTATAAATGCCTTCTGGCACTTTTTAATTTGTGGGTGATCAGGGTTTTAAAGGGGCATGTGTGGTACAAGACAGGGATAGTGGGAAAGGTGTTTGACTTTTTTTTCTGTGGCTTTTAAACCCAAGTGTTGTGCCTAAGAGTAGCAGGTATCCATTTGGGCTGTTGTGGGGTGTTAAAACCCAAGCTTTTTCCCACCCCGTTTTGGGTGTAAGAAAAGAAAGGTGTTTTGCTCTCAAAACCCTAAAAAACTTTAAAAAGGGGATTGGGGGAAGCATCGACCCATCGATATTAAAAAACCCCCTCGATGATGGGTAAAATATTTGAAAAATTTAAACGATGTCAAAGCCAAAAAGTTTAACGCTAACACTACCCTTATCATTTCAATTTCCGACCAGCTTTTCCCGCAAAATAAAATGACTAGAGAGGGGGGAATTTTTCAAAAAAATTTTATTCGGGACTTTGCTGAATTTTCCCCCAAAAATTCCCTTTCGTTTGAATTTTTTGGCCAAAAAGGGGAAAGCCCTTAAAAAGGAGCTAAAAATTTCCCGGTGAAGAAAGGTTTAAAGGGTTTTTTAGAAACGTTGGGGCCAAAAGGTTAAAAATATGCAGAGGGAGGCCCGGGGGTTTTTTGGGGGTTTTATACAAAATTTTTGTTTTTGTATACACGCAATTTACTGGGCCCCCGCTCTTAGAATCGCTTCCCCTATGAAATTTTTCCCCGGGCACTTAAGAGGGGGAAAATGACCAAAAAAACCCAAACGGGAATGTAGTTGGGTAAAGTCATGGGGTAAACGGGAAAGCTGGGAAAAAAAAAAAAGCTGGAGCCCGGTGGCAACATTAAATTTTACAGAGTGTGGAGGTTTTACGGCGGCACCACAGCAAGGGTGAGGTCAGGGAATGGCACAATGAAATTCTGGAGGTGGCAAAACACGAGGAACCCCAGAGTGACACAATTTTTTTCAGTGTGGAGGTTTTTGAACGCGCAGCTTGAGATTTAGGCATTGGGACAATGACATTCTGGGGGGGTGGAAAAAAAGTATTTAACCCCCAAAAATGGCAAAAATGATACCGTTGGAGGGGCCACAGCAGCAGCATGAGATCAGGGAGTGGCACAATGAAAATTCTGGAGGCGGCAAAACAGAATTAGGCCACAGAGGGGGCACAATCAAACACAGGGGTGGGGGTACGGCGGAAAGCAGTATGAGAGAGGGAAAGGGCCCATTGGTGGGGTGGGAAATCCTGGCCGATCCAGGGCCTGATTCATCTTGAAAAAGGTCAGTCCCCCCACTTTTCCCCGGGGAAAGGGGGTTTTCCCCTTTTGGGGTTTAAAGGGCCCCCCGCCGCATTGAACACCCGCTTTTGATGCCCCCTTTTACTGGGGGGAGGACGGGCCTTTCTCCACTGCAAACTCGGCAAATTGCGGCCACAATCCAAATTTGGTGCCCAGTAGTCCAGCGGATCTTCAAAATGAGGTGGGAGAGTTCTGTCCCCAAATAGGCAAAAAACCGTTGGTTTTTAGGGGGGCTGTTCCCCCGGGCCTGCGCTTTCTTCTGGGGGGCCCGCCCTCCTCACTAGGCGGGGGAAGGAAAATTTTCTCATCAGTGACTTTCCGGGCTTGGTTACCTTCCCGATGGGCTGGGATGCTCCTACCCCCCCACCTTCCCCCCGCAGGCCGCGGCAGTAGAAATTTTAGCGCTGGGAACCCCCGGGCCCCCCCCCCGGCCCAACCTGTCAGAGGGGGGGACATCCGCACATAGGCAGGGGGCCAACTGATTAGGAGGATTTCCCTTATATTTGAGTTTGTCTTCCCTCATATAGCTGGGAAAAAGGCTCCCATTTTTGGCCCGAATCATCCCTCCCGGGTGCTGACTATTCGGGCTGTCCTAGCCAGGCAAATAACATGCGGGGGCCATCTGCACAAGTACTCCGGGGGGCCCCCCCCTCCTTTTCCACTGTATACTGCCACGGTGCTTGGGGTCATCTGCCTCATCTTCCCATCTCCCATCCACCTCCCCAGCGCTCCTGCCCCTCCTCCCCTTTGCACCTGGGTAAAAAATCCACCATTTCACCAACAATGCTTCTGCACCAAATGCCTCCTCCCCCTCCTCCTTTTCAGTCCCCACCGGACCATGTGGCCACGAGATGTAGCGCCACGTCTCCAGTCCCCTGCCCAGACAGATTTTTCAGCATCTTTTTCCAGACATAAGCAGTGGAATGACGTTATTCATCCCCCGTAGCCCCCTGGGCGACTCAAATAACGTCACCTCCTCGAATGCCTCAAAAACGGCATTGTCCCATGAGCTGCCACGGGGCTGAATCAAAGTTCCCACAGGGGGATAATTTTTGTCTGCCTGGATAAATCAAAAAATCGTTAATGGTTTTTCCTTTCATACAGTCGGTCCAACATGTCAGGCGGGAATTTCCCAGCGGGGGAAAATCGCATATCAGAGTGTGTTGGGGGGCCCTTCTGCTGCTGCAATTCGAGGAGGTGTTTTCCCGGGTTTGTACGAATGGATAAAAGGGTGCACATTTTTCCTGGCCATTTTCAGAAGTTCTGAAAAATCGGTGGAAGACTTCAGGAACCTTTTTTACAAAAACCAGATTTAACACATGCGCCATGCGGGCACATGGACCATCCCCCTCGGTGCACGCAGACCCAGTTCCTCCCATTGTCCTCACCATGGTTCCGATTTTCAGTTGCGCGGAGAAAAAAACCCCACATCTTTTTTTTTGCTGCATGACCGGAGCATTCCTCCCCCGTGTGACTTTGTTCCCGAGGCAAGCCAGGTTAAACTGGTGACACCGCTGTGCCCCACACATGGGTATATGGGGCTACTTGGGAGGGGGATTGGTGGTGGGGTGGAGGAGAGAGACGGGCATTGGCGGGTGCAGCGTTTGACAACTGGGAAAAAGCGGCTCTCCCGTCCAAATTGTTGGTGTCCTGGGCTGGAAAACACATTCACCCAGTGGGGTGTAAAGGACATGTACGGCCCGACCGAGTTTTCAGCTCCAACGCCGCGCTCCGGCACCTTGGAACAAACCGAAAGCTCAAGACGACCCCCCTTTTGTTTTACTATTTATGAAATGCTGGGGAATGCCTTTTTGGAAAAAAAATTTCGGCTTGGGGAAATCTCCATCTCGGGCCCCAAAGCCCCTTAGTTCCTGAAAGGTCAGAGTCCACCTTTGGAAAGGGGGGGGGACTGCAGTACCAACAACTTGGACAGAGCAGGTCACCCCTGCACCTTAGGATGGTTTGGGCGCAGCGTGTCTCTTTCAATCCCCTCCCCGGC
>JAODAL010056855.1:0-23035 GCA_025379985.1 Phyllomedusa bahiana
CATATTACCACGACCTATATAATCTGCCCAAACCATCCCAAATAAATTAAAAGACTACTTGAAAAAAACAGCGCTCCCCACGTTGGATCCGGAAAGATTGTCCCTGCTGGAAGCTCCATTCTCGATGGAGGAATTGCAAGCAGCCATTGCATCCCTTCCATCTGGAAAGAGCCCGGGTCCAGACGGTTACACCGCAAAATTCTATCAATCACTTCGAGATGAACTAGTGGGCCCCATGCTGGACTCATTTAACTCTTCTTCCTTCTTTAATAATCCTTCGCCGCATTTTCTTTTAGAGTATATTACAGTAATTCCAAAAGAATTACTCCTGCACTAGCTATAGACCCATCTCCTTGCTTAATGTAGATGCGAAATTGCTAGCCAAACTTTTAGCAATGAGATTGAACACTATATTACAGGACCTCATTGGCCTAGATCAGGTGGGTTTTGTTCCCACGTGCGAAGCGCGCGACAACACGCTAAAAACATTCTCAATTGTGCAGTATATGAAGGAAAAGGAGATATCTGGGATGATGCTTTCTCTCGACGCTGAGAAAGTGTTCGACAGAATTGACTGGTCTTTTCTGCAAGCGGTCCTGAGACAAGTGGGTTTGGGACCCTTGATGTGACAACGGATCGCGGCCTTATATCAAAACCCCTGTGCCCAAATCCGAATCAACGGCACCTTGTCTGCTCCTGTTCTGATATGCAATGGCACCAGACAGGGATGCCCCCTTTCACCCATATTATTTGTTTTAGTGATGGAACATCTACTGCAGGAAATAAGGCTTAACCCAGACATCAAGGGTATCCAAGTAGGGGACTCGCAGTTTAAGTGTGCTGCTTACGCAGATGATCTCTTGCTATACATTACCCAGCCACTTATCTCCCTGCCTAATCTGCTGACGTCTCTGAAGTTGTTTGGCGCATTGTCTAATTTTAAAATTAATTTTTCCAAATATACTGCACTGGGCATAAATATGGAAAACCCACTGGTGGCCAGGCTGAAAGAGAGCTTTCCTTTTACATGGTCCAATCGTGCCTTTAAATATTTGGGCGTCTTTATTCCTGCTGACCCTCAGGAGGTGTTTGAGCTTAATTTTACACCCCTGCTGAACCTTATATCTGCAGATCTGATGCGATGGAATGTTAAAGATTTCTCCTGGCTAGGAAGGATAAGCATAGTTAAAATGAACGTCCTGCCCTGTCTCTTTTATCTCCTTCAGACTGTACCATACTTCCTGCCTCAATCGTTCTTCAAATTGGTGGACAAGCAACTAAGTCACTTTATATGGGCGGGTAGAAAAGCAAGAATTGCAAAACAAATTCTTATAAGGGATAGACAAGACGGTGGGCTTGCTTTGCCGGACATAAAAGCTTACTATCTGGCAACTGTCACGGTGCGGCTAATAGACTTCCATCAGTAACACTCCACTAAATTGTGGGTGCGCTTGGAGTTAAGTATGCATAAGGCGCCACTCTCGGGTCTTCCTTGGCTACCAGCATCCTCGCTCCCATTAGCATCTGTACTCAAGCTTTCCTGGGTGACCAGACACACTATACAAGCCTGGCGCATTTATGGTTCTGCTCGTGGCCTGTTCCCGACTGGTGGTCCTTTGACCCTTGTGACAGATAACCCGAACCTGGGTTTGGTTTGTCATGCGACCATTGCCCCAGATGGGTCCTATAAGAGACCGGTGCTGTTTGCTGATGTGCTTACTACTCAGGGACTGAAGACCAGGACGGAAATTAACGATACCTCACCGTCCCTGTTTTTGACTTGGTTTGGCTACATGCAGATTTCTTATTATTATGCCACTCAGAAGAGTGCTCTAGATTTTCACAGACCGCTGACTCCCTTGGAGAAGGTTTGCATGGCCAATCACCCTGGGGGACATCTAGTCTCTAAAATATACGACCTGATCATTTTATCCACATATCAATTAAGTTGGGAAAGGGAATTGGGAATTTCAATTTCAGAAGCCGACTGGCAGAAATCAAGTACCCTGACCTACAAATCCATTGTAGCTTGTAGACTACAAGAGTTGAACTTTAAAGTACTATCCGCTGGTACAGGGTACCGTCGCTGCTGACTGTCATTTACCCCCAAGCGTCTAGTATATGTTGGCGATGCGGGAAGGCTGAAGGGACAATGTCCCACATTTGGTGGGGATGCCCAACAGTGCGGGCCTTCTGGTCCGAGGTATTACGAATCATAGATCTGGTCAAAGGGATCAGGTTGCGAAATGAGCCTTCAGTGGTGCTTCTGCAAATAATCCCTTTACCCTTGCATGTTCTTAGGGGCCACATTCTCATCTTTATGCTCAGTGCAGCTAGGGCTTTGATTCCACGTTTGTGGAGGTCAACGAAGACTCCTTCCATATCTGCTTTGTTTACTGAGCTCTCCTCTATTCAGCGTATGGAAGAGATACGTGCCGTTTCTTTAATCAGTCCACGAAAAATTTTGTGGCTACTTTTTCTCGAGCTGGCTGATGTTTAACAGCTCGGTGGATTATGCACAGGCCCTAACCACATAGAGGCATGTACCTCCCAGCTGCGGGGATGGCTCTGGGCAGAAATAAGTGGTCAGTGGGAAGTGTCAGGTGACCGTTTCTTTTCTTCTCTTATGTCATTTAGGGAATTCCACATACTTCCTGGATCGAAGACACTGTTCGAGCATTTTAACTCTCTCTATATTATGGTTGATGGCAGTTTTTATGTTCTTTTCACTTATTACCTTTTTCTTTTGCATTCCACAAAGGTTAGCTTTTGTGCCTCCAACGGCAATATCCACCCATAATAGACCAGAAATTGTCTAATCCCTCAATTATGGGGGCATTATCTGATAATCTGATATCGTACCGTATACCCCGGATCTGGGGATTGACACGTATGCTTATGATTGAAGGAGGTGATGTCTCTTGATGAGGGAACAGGGGACTATAGAGTTGGATGTATTGCTACTTATTGTGTATGTGAATTGTTGTAAACTGTGGATGTTATCTGATGAAAATGTTTTCGGAAAATTGTTACTACAGTTTGTTTTTCAATAAAAGCCTTTTTGAATACGTAAAAAGGGGATTTTTTATATATCGTTTATATTTGAATGGAGCTTAAATTTAGTATTGACTTTTGTATATAAACTCCTCTTCGAAACACCCATAAAAAGATTGGCGTACGATGGGGCTACCCTTGACCCCATCGCAGTTCCTTTTAGCTGCCTAGAGGCGCTGTTGTTATACGAGAAAAAATTATTATTGAGGATGAATGAGAGGCTGTTAATAGAAAGTTAGTTGGTTACTCTATGAGGGACAGATTGCTCAAAAAGTATTTTTTGGTGCATGACAAACCCTAAAAAAATGATGGATGTTACTATAAAGTGAAGAAACGTCCATAGTGATAAATAAATATTTACTGGAAGGGGGTAGGTTATCAATAAGTGTGTATAGTCTCTAAGATAGCTTGTTATTTGTTTGACATACACCTGCAAAAAAATGTCCAAATAAAAGGATAAATTACTAATTAACCTTGTGCATGTGCTGCAACCCTAGTGTCAGGAGCTCGTGCATGTGCCGAGATCCAAGTGTAAGGACCTTGGGCAAAATGTATGAACGTTTGTGCTGACAGACCAGTTCTAAACAGCTTTAAGGCAGTGTAGAATGCACCAGAATGAATGAAGCTGTTCTTCTGCAGGTCATACATACAGGGCAGTGTAGGGCCAATACAGCAAGTCTGGCTCAGGCACCACCTTTACCCTGGTCTGGCATTTCTTCTGCAGGACCTACATACAGGGCAGTGTAGAGCCAATACCACAAGTCTGGCTCAGGCACCACCTTTACCCTGGTCTGGCTATTTCTTCTGCAGGTCATACATACGGGCAGTGTAGAGCCAATACCACAAGTCTGGCTCAAAGGGACCACCTTTACCCTGGTCTGTTCCTCTGCAGGTTCATACATACATGGCAGTGTAGAGCCAATACCACAAGTCTGGCTCAGACACCACCTTTACCCTGGTCTGGCTGTTCTTCTGCAGGTCATACATACAGGCACAGTGTAGAGGCAATACTACAAGTCTGGCTCAGGCACCACCTTTATCCTGCTCTGGCTGTTCCCCTGCAGGTCATATATACAGGTGCAGGGTAGAGCTAATACCACAAGTCTGGCTCAGGCACCACCTTTAACCTGGTCTGGCTGTTCTAAACATTCTGTGGCGAGGTTTGGCATCAAAGAATCATAAATGTGTCTACTTCTAAGAAAGTGGTGTGATGTCCCCAGAACGCCCAAAGTCTTTGGCACGCTAAAAAGTGTCTTTGGTGCATTACAAAGGCTCCCATTGCGCTAAAGTTTGGTGTGCACATGTTCTTCTTTTTTTTTTTGGGGTTCAAAGGTTACAGGGGGAAAATGGGGGCCCCCCCCCTTTTCCATACATGCGATCCTTGTGTATGTGCAGAAAACCCAATTGTCAGGCCCTTTTATATGTACTAAACCCTTGTGTCAAAACTTTGTATTTTTTCCAGTACCTTGCAAAAGTGTGGGGACCCTTTAGACCCAGGAACTCATTTTTTTTAATGTCTGAGATTTTAGTGTGGGGCCCTTTGTATGTCTCCCGACCCCTAGTGTTAGGACCTTGTGTATTTTACCAAGACCCTAGTTTCGGAAACATCATGTATGGGAAAGAGACCCTGTGTCAGGACCGGTGTATGTGTTGAGACCCTAGTGTCAGGCCTCAATGTAATGGGGCGGGAGCCCTTTAGTGCCCAGGACCTTTGTTATTTGTGAGATCCAAGTGTAAGGCCCTTTTGTGTATATGTTGAAAATCTAGTGTCAGGACCTTTGTTTTGCTAAACTCCTGGTGCCCATAATTGTATTTTGTGTTTGTGGCCCTAGTGTCAGGATTTGTGAAATGTGTCAAACCCTAGTGTTAGGCGTGTACAGCTGTTTTTTTGTTTCCCAAAGCCATCACGGGCCCAAATAGGGGGGTTTTTCCCTTTCACTAAACCTCAGCTTGTTACTTCATCCTGTCGGGACCTCTCTGCTCCTGACCTCAGATACTTTTGGGGGTTTTAAACCGGTCTGGCCCTTTGGATTCCCCCTCCCCTTTGTTTTTCCTGGTTCTTTTACAGGTGTCTCTGGCCCCCTTGGTAGCTGTTTGGGTTTTGGGGAAACTGCAATGGCCCCCTGGTGATTTCCTTTTGGCCAAGGCCTTTTTCTCCCCATAGGCGGGCTCTAGGGGCCCTTCGGGTAAAGCCCACCCCAGTTGATCAACCCCCAAAGCTTTTAACGCAGCATGTGTTAGTAAAAAAATTTATATTGATGATAAAAGTCCAATCTGTCGGGTTTCCCACTTTTCTCCCCCAAAAATCCCGAAATAAAAAAAAGTGAAGACACCACCTATAATGAAGCCCCCCCGATAGGGGACATATAATGCGTGCTTTATTGTGTATAAAAGCGGGATTTTTACACCTTTAAAACCTTTTTATTTATTTGGGTTCTTTAACTCTTCCTATAAAGAGTTTGACGCCCATTAGTTTTATTTTTTGTTGATTGCCCTTGAAAGGCGATCCACTTTTAAAACCTGCGGGGGGGAAATACTTTCCGCACAACCCCAAATACTCGTGACTGCGGGGCCTTGTCCCCTCCTGGGTCCCCCAATTCATCGGGCCCTTTTTGTGCTTGGGCCCTGGATAAAAAAAAAAGGGAAGGGGTTTATAGCCCCCTAAAAAATATGTGTTTGGGATTGGGGGAGGAACCAATAGGAAGTTACAAACATGGAGGGGTAGACTTGCCAGTTATATTGGAAATGTAAACATGACCATGGAAATGCTTTTTCAATGGTGATTTTCACTTTGGGAGGGCAAAAAAGGGCTGTTTAAGGAACTGTAAAAAGGGAAAGTGGTGGGGGGAGAAACCCAAGATGGGGGGAATTGATTTTCAGTGATTTGGTGTTGAAAAGGGTTTGTCAGGGTCAAAAATAAAAAAACCCGGTGAAAGCATTTCTTCGGGCATTTTTCCTTTTTGGGTTTTGATTATTTTAAAAAAAATTTGGGCATGCTTCAATTTCAAAACTTGGGACCCCTAATTTTTGTGATCCCATAAGGCCAATGGGAAAAAGTTTAAAAAGGCTGCTCAATAGGTTTTGTGGTGCCCTTTTTACTGGAAACATCTTTTATCTGTCTAGGGAGGGTTCCCCTTCTTTGCAAGCCCTCTTTAAAAAGGTTTTTTTAAAATTCTTTTGAAATATTAAATTTTTGGGTTTCCAAATTATTGAAAATTTAGTGAAAACCTTTTAAAGCAAAAGGGTTTTGAAAAATTTATTTTTTGACTTTTTAAGATAAGGGGCCTAAAATATGGGTCTGTCATACATCTCCATTACCCAAAAATTTTTGGATTTTTACATAAGGTCATTTTATGAATTATAGAGCTACCTGTGCCACCCTAAAGGGGCCCCGTCTTAGTAATCCCGGGGACAGATCAGCATTTTTGGTGAACCCCCCTTTGTAATGTTTAATTGTTTTAACCCTTTTTCCTTTAAGGTCTATTGTAAAAGAAAAAAAAAAATGGGAAAAAAATTTGGGGAACCCTTTCCCCCTTTTCCTGAGAAAGAAAATTTGGAGAAGGGGTCAGTAAATTTTTACCCCTTTAATGTAAAGGGGGACAAAAATGTAAAAAATGAAGAACATTTAGAATTTAAAATTGTCTTTGATTTTGCCTAAAAAAACCCCCCCGTCTTTTGGTCTGGTCGCCGGCCCCCGCCCAAGTAGACGTAAAAACCGGGGTTTTTTGATTTAAATTTTTAATAGTTTTTTTCCACTAGTGGGGGGAAACTGGGTCTTTTTTGTGCTGGGTGCAAATTTGATTCCTGGCCAACGCCCTTTGGCCAAAAAAATTTTCCCCGCACACTTTTGGGTTTAAATTTTTTGTTCCCTTTTTGGGTTTTTGAAAAAATTTCTTTCCAAAATCTGGTTTTTGTTCCTTTCCCTATTGCCTCATTTTCCCCTTTCATTGTTTTTTTAAAAGGTCTTGCTTTCCTTTTTTAAATTGCCTTTCTATTTTGGCTCTTTCCCCTATAGTTCGCCTGCTTTTTTCTGTTACTTTCTGCTTTTAACTCAAAGAAAAAAAAGTTTTTTTAATTTTGGGGAAATATAGAAAACCTTTCTCACAGATAAAAAAGAAAAATTCCAAAAAAACAAAAAATTCTTTTTAGTATGTTTTTAAAAAAATTTTTCCTTTTTTACATAAAAAGGGCCCTTCCACCCCATATGCCACTTAAAAATTTTGAAACTGTATATGTATAAAGTCCCCGGTGAATATCAGTACCTAAATACAAAGGGAAAGTGGAAAAGGGTTAGAAATCACAGAAAAAAAGGGAAGTTGTCCCAAAAAACCAAAATTAAAGCAGGGGAAAGTGCCCCTTTTAAGGGGGAGGAAAATTTGGTGGTAAGTAGCCCAAAAAAACTCCGGTTCTGAAAAAACCTTGTAAAATGGGACTCCGTTGCCCTTTTGGGGAACCAGTAAAAAAAATTTATAATAAAAAAAAAGCCCTATCGCTAATAAATAAAATAGTCCTATCCAGATAGAGCACTCGCCCCGAAAAGGGGCCCCCCTCTGGGACTCCCTAACTAAAAAAATTTTATAAGTAACTTTACAAAAAGAACAAAGAAATAAGCCCCCAAACCGTTTTCCCAAAAAGATATGGTTCATCGGGGATAAAATTATAATCTGTGAGAGAGATGATGATGGTCCAGGTGAGGGCTGATGAGGCCAAAAGTAAGGAAAGGACAGTATACCCACTTATATACCCCAAAACCCCTAAAAAAACTACTCGGCCAACCCAAAATGCAAATTTTTACTAACCAATGATACAGCAGAAAAGGGCCCATTGAAACTTTGCTAAAATAGCAAAACAAAAAACCCCAAAAAACCCCACATGTTCCGCGGCCTCCCGTTCCCCCCCAAAAGGAAGTAAAAAAACCCGGAAAAAGGGGAAAAAACGAAAGTGAAAAAACCCAAAAAGAAATTCACTTCAACACGTAAGTCCCAAATGGGAACTGGGACTGGCGAAAAAAGGGAAAAAGGGCGCACCGCCCCCGGTCCCCCCGGGCGAAAACTAGCAAACCGCGAACCGGGCCCGGGTGCCCCAACTTTAAAGTAATATTTGGGAAACACAATAGCAAAGGGGAAACCCAAAAAAAACAGGAGGCTTATCATAAAGACTCAATATGAAAAACAAAGGTTACTTTAAAAATAATCCAATGGATAAAAAACAAACAATGGTTTTAAGGTTAATTTAAAATTTGGTTGTTGGGCAAAAAGACAAAAAAAAAAAAAAAAAAAAAAAAGGAATATTATAAAATCTAAACAGTATTGATAATAAAGGACTATACCCAAAACACATGGTATGATTATTCTAAAACGGGTTACCCTAAAACAGAATTCCAAAAAAAAAAAAGGAAAAAAATAAAAAAATAAAAAAAAAAATTTAAAAATTTATAAAAAAATGTTATAAAAAAAACCCAAATTTGGGGTTTTTTCATTAAGACCATCAGGGGTACGTAGTTTTGTAATTAAAAAACCCAACTCGGTTTCTTTTTTAAGCAGCCCTTTTTCCCCAATAACCCCCAGGGGTTTTTTTCCTAAAAGAATCAAGATCAAAAAATTTTTCGGTGTGTTGGTCTTTAATTATGACATTCAAATTCTTGTGACTATCGGTGTGTTCTCTTTTGGGCTAATGTCCCCTAGTTTTTTGTTTCCCCAAACTCTTTCTTCTAAAATTGTCTCTAATCTTCCAAATACCCAAAAAGGGAAAGTAAAACTGAAAACAAAAAAAATGAACCCTTTCCCACTCTTACAGTTGGAAAAATCTCTCTTCCCCAAAGGTACGATTGTTTTAAAAAATCAGTAAAAAGTCTTTAAACCCCCTAATTTAAATTTGGACATGCCCAAAAGTTTTTCCCCACCCCCGAAAAAAGGTCCCTAGGGGTTTTGTCGATCCAACCAGGCCCCTTTGGTTTTTTAGGGGGGGAATAAAAATAAATAGGGCACCAGTCTATCCCTCAATGTTTTCTTCCTTTCCTGAATGAAATTTGGGGGAAAAACGGGGAGGACATTTTTTTAAAAATCCTGATCTAAACCTCAAGATCCCCCAGTTTCAAAGAAAACGTCTCTCCCCAAAATTGTGGCCCTGATCAAAGTTTGCCCCGACCCGAATGGGTTTATTTGTGGGGGAATTGCTGTTCTGTCCACACCATTGAGCTGTTCGATCTTTTAAATTTCAAGTCCCTTGAAAAATGCCTCACCCAAATGACTTTTTCGGGATAACCCCCATTCCCCAAAAAGTTTTTTTTAAAGGGCCCTTGCCTTTGGAAAAACAAATAAATTCCTTTCCTGGAGCAGTTTCTCCGAACTCTGAGGGGAAAATGCCCCTTTTTGGAAAACCCCTTTTTAAGGGGGTTTGGATGGTAAAATCTCCCCCCGGGAGGAGGGTAAATTTGGGCGCGGTTTGGTTTTTTTAAATTTTTTTGTTTGTAGATTGCCCGATTTATCCCCTTTAAAGATTAAAGATCCCAAAAAAAGGGAAAGGAAAACCGTCCTTTTAATAGCTGAAGTGAATTTCTCCCCAAAATTATTAATATTTGAGATTCTCACAAATCATCAACAAGGCCCCCCGTTGTCCATTCCAACAAAATTAGGGAAAAAATTTTCTTCAATAACCTACCCCAAAAAAGGATTAAATTTTCCGTTTTTGGGGGGTTTGGTCCCTTGTCAAAAAACACAATTTTTTAAACCTTTTAACCGCCCCGGAATAGATTTGAAAAACGAGGGGGGCCCCACGGGTCCCCATGGCAGAACCCCCGAGTGGTGGAAGATCCCTTTCCATTAAAAAAGAAAAAAATTGTTTTTTCAAGGCGAAACGAAGGGAGCTTTTAGGACAAGTTTATTATGTCCCCTTTAAAATGTTAAACCCAAAAATGAGAGGAAAAATCTAAAAGACGGGAAACCCCAAAAAATCATGCGGGTTGCTGCCCCATAGTGGCCCCTACTCCCAAGGAGGCCCCCAGTTAGTGTTTGTCCCTCAACTGTCAGGGCCGTCCATCTTCTCAACAAATCGGAGGTTTCCCTTGGATGAAAATGGCAAAAGGAAATACAAATTTTTTTTCGGATGTTATCCCCTATAAATGTGAATTTGGGGAAAAAGGAATTCCCAACCTGGGCCCATTGGGGGGTCCCTTTTAAAGGGAAATAAAACCCTTATGTATCTTTGATAGGGAAAAAAAACAAGGGATAACGGATGTTTTGGTAAACCTTTAAAATTTTCTCCCCCTTTTGCTGAGATCAAAACCCCGTCAAGGGCCCTTTTCTGTTTTACAAATTTTTTTCCAGCTCCCCGACAGAAGGAAGGTGTTTTTGGATCACATGTTTAGAATAGAATAGATTTAGCGATCCTTCAAAATTTCCCCCTACATATTTTCTAAATTTTTACTTAGAAAGATCCAAAACTATAGATTCCCGCCCCCTTTTCCGGGTTTGGCCCTTTCAGATAATTTCTTTTTGGGGTTTATTTTTTCCCGATCTTCCCAAGTGCCTTAAGTTGGGGAATACGTAAGGGGTTTTGTTTAAAATGTTTTCCCCCCACTCAATTTTTTTCCAAGTCCTGAAATGCAAGTTTTAAAAAAAAAAAAAAATGTCAAAACCCTGGAATTTTTTATACTGGGGGCCCTACGTTCCCCTTAGGTCTCAGTGTGTATTTTTTGTCCCCCCTCCTCCCCTTTCAGAAAAACTGCAAGTAATCTAATTTCAGGGCCCAAAAACCGGAAAAAAAGGGGAAAAGAAATTTAAAACCCAATGTCTTGTTCCCATTTAAAGGGGAAAATTACCCCATTTCTTAAAAAAAAATTTTTGCCAATTGGGGCGGGATAAAAAAAAAAGGGGGAATATCCTTTAAACCCCCTCAAAAGGAAAATAAACCTAACGAGGAACAAAAATTGAGACCCTTTTTTTCCAAAAACCGAAAAATTTCCCAAAATCCCGTAAAATAATTATTTGAAAGATTGAAAAATCTGACAGGGTCATTTTTTTTCTTTTGTTTTCGCCCCTCTTCAGGGACATTCCCTTTGTTCCTAAAAAAGAAGAACTAAGGGGGATGGGGCACACCATAATTTTAAATCGGGGTGGATGTATTTTTCCCTCTTCCTTCCCCTTTTGGTCTTTCCCCCTCCTTTTTTTAAATTTTGTACTACCTGGATATCAGTTTCTGAAGTTTTAAAATCTGATTGGCTGAGTGTTTAATAGGGGCTTTTGGGGTTTTTTTAAATGATTTACTGTATGCAAATTTATTATGGGCCATAAAGGCCCCTCACCTGGAAATTCCAAACATCTCTCTTTAAAGTTTTAATTTAAATTTTTTTCCCCTGTTGGAACCCTTTTCCCGGGGGGGGAAAAGCCCCCGGGACTTATGTCTTGTTCTTTTTTGTATGTTTTTGTTTAATTTAGTTTGTGGGGGGGGGGTCGCCCCAGAGGTTGGGGGGGCCCTTTTCGGGGGGGGGTGTCTATTGGATTTGGGGTAGGGATAGGGGATAGCGATAGTGCTTTTTCTATTATTTTGGTATATACTGGGTCCCAATAGGGAAACCGAAGGGCTACTGTGGCAAGGTTTTCAGAACCGGGGAGTTTTTTACTAATTGACCCCCAAATTTTTCCCCCCTTTATAGGGGCACCCTTTTCCCTGCTATTAGGGGTTTTTGGGACAAACGTCTTTTTTGCCCGTGATTTGCTTGGGAAAAATTTTCCCACTTGTTTTGTATTTTTGGTTTTTGATAAAACACCGGGTTCTTTTTAAATATTTCATTGCTATTTTGTATAGTGGCTATGTGTTTAAAGGGCCCTTTTTATGTATAAAGGAAAATTTAAATTTTTAATGCAAATTAAATTTAAAAATTATTGTTTTA
This sequence comes from Phyllomedusa bahiana, assembly GCA_025379985.1. Lineage (NCBI taxonomy): Eukaryota > Metazoa > Chordata > Amphibia > Anura > Hylidae > Phyllomedusa > Phyllomedusa bahiana. The sequence continues at coordinate 11,945 of JAODAL010056855.1, forward strand.
GGAATTTTTCTTTTGATCTGTGGGGGGGACTACTTTTTTGCATTTAAATCTGAACCCTTTTCTTGGGGTTCCTGGTTAAATCTTGCATCACGTTTTTGTAACCCCCTGCCCGTTTCTGTTGCCCAATTTGGACCCCCCCCGGTTTTCCTTTTGTTTCATTTTCTCTTTACCCCGCTGCCTTTTAAGTTGCCCACTTTTTGGGAAACCCCCCCGACTAAGTTTATTGTTCTGTGAGTTTTTTTCCCTGTCTGTGTCGCCCCCATTAAAAAAGAGGGGCCAAAAAGTTTTCCGGTTGGGGCCCGGCCCCATTAAGGGTTGGGGTTTCCCCCAAAAAGGGAGTACACCCCAAAAAGGGTTTTACTTTGGGCCGGGCGGTCTCACCAAACCCTTTAAAAACCCCCTTAGACAAGGTCTATCTGATGCGGGTTTAAAAGATTTTCGAGGGGCAGGAACCCCCCCTGGGGGCCTAAAGAATTTATGACTCTAGCTGTGACTATTGACAGGGAAGGGCCTGAGGGGGGAGAGACAGGGAAAAAAAAAGGGGGGGTCGATTTTACAATTCAAGTCAGATTTTTTTGTTTAAAAAATCCCTTTCCCCCTTCTCCCGAAAATTCTCTCTTTAATTTTTCCTCACACCTTCCCGGGAAAAAGAAAACCAAAGTGTTGGGTTTTACCCTCTTTCTGCTACCAGGGGGAGACACCGATTGGAGAATGCCTTGTGTTTTTTGCGTTAAACCGCCTTTTTTTAAAAAAAGACTGTCACAAGGGCCCAAGTCAACCAAGGAAACGCCAAATCCCCTGATAATTTCCGGGAAAGGAAATCAGGTAAAAAGGTACCTCCAACTTGGAAATAAGTTTTTTTTCCCTGAACCCTTTGGTCTCAAATTTTAAGAAATTTCTTGTCAAGTATGACGACTCAGGGGCTGCTGCAGTTTACAGTAGGGGTTTTTATCCGGGGCCTTGGGTTTTGGGAAACTAGTTCCTTGAGTTGCCCCCTTTTTTTGTTTCAGGGGTAATTTCTACCTCCCTAATGGGGAGAAAAAAAGTTTTTAGGGCGGAGACCCTTTGAATGTTGGGAGTTTCGCAAGGGAAAAAAAACTTTCTTTTTTTGTATGGGAAATCACGCGGATATTATTTTTTGGGGGTTCCCCGGCTCCCCCTCCAAAAACCTGTGTTTGTGGAGGCCCTCCGAGTTGATCAAATGGGGTGACCATGTGGTTCTCTTTTTAAAGGTTTTTGATCCCTTGGTGTGTGCTGTAATTAATACAACAATATTTCAGAAAAATCTGACTCTTAGAAAGGATGTTACGGATAATCTGCCTCTGCACCAGCCTGATGATTCCCAAAAAGACTCACCCCGGGGGGCAAACTTAAAAATTCTGCCCCGGACTAGAGTCTATACATTTTAATAAAAACCGGAAAATATTTTTCCCCGGGGATTTGTGTCCTCGACACTGATTCACGGAGTTCTGCTGTCGGGGGTTTCTCCCTTTTGCTGGTGGGGGGCTCCGCTCATTTTCCCCGCCGTTACAGGTTGCAAAACTAAAAATCTCCCGTTAACGACTGGGCACAGTCTTTGTTAAAGTTTGCTCTAAAAAAAGCCCAACTGAGACTCAAAAAAATAGTGGTAAACCCGGGGCCCCCCCAGTAAAATGCTCCCAAAACTGAAGGGAAAAAAAATTTACCAAACCCACTCTCTAAAACTAGAGGCTCTGTTTTAGGGGCGGTGGCCCCTCATTAAGGGGGGGGGTATGTATGATTGTGCCTGAAAAAAACCCCCGTCTTTTTGGCTCTGGTCGCCGCCACGGCCGTACGAGTAAACCATTTTTTGACTTAAAAATAATTTTTTTCACTAGTGTGAAATTCTATTCTGTGCTGGTGCAAGATTCCGGCCAAGCTCTGGCCGGGGGCTTCCCGCCACCTTGGTTTTAATTTTTTTTATTCTTGAGTGACAGCCTTCTTTCCCATCTGGTTTTTTTTTCCTTTTTGCTATTGTCCAAATTCTACCCTTTTATCGTTCCAAAAAAGGCTCTTTCCTCCTGCCTTGCCTGCTATTTTGGCTCATTTGCCCTTAGTTCGCTCTCTCTCTTTTGCTTTCGCATTTACTCTGACTTTTTTGGATTTGGTTTCTCTTCCTCGGTTCGTACCTCGCTGCCCGTACGTTGCCACTTTGGACCGCCCCCGGTTATCTTCTTTGTAAATGTCTCTGTACCTCGGCCTGTACTGTTGCCCGACTTTGGACCGCCCCACTATTTATTGTTCTGTGTCCCTTTTTTTTCTGTGTCGCACCATATCATGTACCATCCCTCTTCGGTTGGGGCCGAGCTATTTAAAGGATCGGGTTCCCCAAAAAACAGGGGCAGGGTTAGGGACCAGTGCAGGGCCCCACTTGTTTTTGTTGCGCCCGACGTCCCCGACTTTAAAAGTGGCACCCGGTTTTTATGTGTCCCTTGAACATATCTCGGTGACAAAAAAGAAAAGGATGGGTCCCTCAAGACCCCTCAAAAAAGGGGTTTTAAAGGTTGATTGCATGATTCACCCGGGAGACCCTTGCGTTTGACCGGTCGCCGGTTGGCCCTGGACCAAAAAAGTGGCTTCGGCCTAAACCCTTTTACTGGTGAACTTGGTCTTCCTTCTCTTATGTTTTATTGATTTTGGCCCAAAGCCCTTGGCCCGGGAAACCTCAGCACGCTTTTATTTTCCTGTTTCATATTGTTGACAGTCTTTTTCCCTATTGGTCTTGTGTTTTTCTATCTACGCCTAAATTGCTTTTTCTGGTTCCCAAGTAAGGGTTTATTTGCTTTCATCCTTGCCTGCTAAATGGTCTGTCTCTCTACCTATAGTTCACCTTTTCTCTGTTTTGCTTCTCCTGTTATTTGACTTGGCAAGGATTCCATTTATTCTTCTGTCTCCAAATTTGGTACTGTGTCTCCTGATCGTTAGTTACTTTGCTTGCCTGACTCTCCCATATTGTGTTCCTGTTTGTTTGTCTGCGTCTAGTGTTTCACGTAGTTTAGTGCAGCACTCTGTCTTCTGGTTGGGGCCGACCTTTTTAAGAGTTGGGCACCCCAAAAGGCAGGGACAATGGTTGGGACCAGCGGCCTCACTCTGTTTCTGTCTGCTCATGCGCCCCTGACTGGTCCCTTACATTAATCTCATATAAAGGCACCTAAATCTTACCTTAATTTTAGCTTCTTTATCCATTCCCTCAATGATCCATTCTCAAAATCTTTCTCCACGTCTTCCATTTTTCCTTCATCCGGTATAATGAAGAAGGCAGAGACATTTCCTTTGTAGGGAACCTCAACCACCGCCAATCCATCTAAGAAGGCCACAGGATATTGACCATCTCTTGTCATCATCTGCACCTTCACAACTTTCTCCTTATCCACATGGAAGTCTCTTTCCTGGGTAAGATTCTTATCAAAAATATCTTGCCAGGTTCCTAAAATGAAGTGGGTCAAAATTATCTCTATCATTGTAATGAACCTTTGTGTTATAACGTTAACTACAATTAGTTATTTTTTATGTAAGGTTACGTTTCTGTCACGGACGCTCAGCAAGCGGGAGGTGGATCCTCTGGTCACCAGGAAGAGTTGGCGTACCCTACGCCGGGGAGCGGAGTCTAAGGAGTCCCTTGTATTCACAGGAGCCCGCCGCAAGGCCGGACGGACTTTGCCACAGGGAATCCCCCAGGTCACTACCCTCGACGTAGGACCCAGTGGTGACAGCCGAACTTGGTAGAGTAGACAGAGTAAGCTGGAGCATAGAGCCGGAGCTTGGCAGAACCGGACGTGGCAGATGATAAACATAGACAAGATCAGGAACGGACACCAACAACTGGGCACGGGGAACAGGTAACGACATCCTTAAAAAGCTCCTGCAAAGATTTCATTGGAGGAGCACAATTACCTGTTGCGCGCTGGCCCTTTAACTCCAGTGAACTGTCGTGCGCGCACCCCTATGGGGGAGGAAGATGCCAAGAAGCACACCTGCTGAAGAAGAAGCAGGACAGGAGCAGGTGAGCACGGGACAGGCAGGAGCTGGGAATGAACAGCAGCCCTGGGCGCAGCGTGGGGACAACCAGCAACCAGGTAACGGACGTCCTGCGGTCTGGGAGATAGACCGCAGCACGAGCCGTTACAGTTTCCAAGATCATCAATAAAATAATGTTGCATTATTATTCTAAGATGCCCATGTTTGAGGAAAGTCTAATTACTTTTCTTCTGGTTTGTTGCACCAGAGTCGTCATGTGCAGGCAGATCAATAAGCGGCTTGCCTGTATATTGTCTTAATGTCTTTTCTGAATAACAAAACATTTCTGTAGATTCCTAAAATTAAATGTATATCACTTAAAATTTTTAAGATCTCATCTTGCTCTCAAGAAACACAAATACTTATGTGGCATTACCTGATGCAAAATGTACCAAAGTCGTCAGGGGCAGGCAGATCAATTAGCGGCTTGCTTGTATAATACCTACATTTTATGTATAATGTTACTTTCAAGGGAACTTGTCACATTGAATGTGCATCCCAGTCTGTAGGCATGATGTTATAGAACAGGTCTTTAACATGCTCTATAACATACTGCATATTAAGTGGGACATGTTTCCTTTAAGGGGATCAATGTGGAAAACATCGTCTCAGGAAGAATCTACTCCCCAAGAACATGCCATCAAGCTCCTCTAAAAGTAGCTGTCAATGACAGGGGAAGCTATATTTGTCATGATGCCCAATTAGACAAATGGTCATCAATGTAATACAAAGTCATGTCAAATTGGCCAAAATAGGATCACTGTTTGCAAGAGCTCCATGGTCTGAGTCATAGAGGATGGTCTTGAGGACAGATCCCCACTACGATGCCCATATGTCCTGTGGAATAAGGGTTTTTCAAATGGAAAATGGAGCAATAATACATTAGCAATCAAGTGCACCATGTGATTAGGACTTTGAAATTAATCTGATTGACTCACAAAAAAAAAAAGTCCATGACGGTTCCAATATGGTGGACATTAAGGTGTTTGATGTTCTCCCCCATTGTTACTTATAAACCTGTGCAGTGTCTGAACTTACCTGTGAAATCAATTGCATTTATAATAAATAACACTGTGTCTGGATCAACATCCTCCACTATATTTTTAATCCGTCCATTGGTTTTCTTTTCTGCGTAGGAGTTTATTTGATCTTTTGTTTCTTCCAACTTCTTAAAATTAGTAGATAAAACTTCAGATTGGAAAGACTTCAAATCATCCTGGAACTCCTGACGAACGTGAAGCTTGTTGTCCACAAAGCAAGCATGGGTTGTGTTCAGTGCGATGCTGCTCGAATGTTGGTTAATGGCTTTTTGGAGCTGCTGAAAGCCTTTGGTGATGTCTTCTACTGAAATCTTAGAGGTTTCAAAACTAAGTCCTTGGAGGATCTGCTGATGGGTCTCAGACTTGGCGCCAAGAGAAACCAGATAAAATGCCACTGCAATACTAAAAGGAGAGAATAAGAAATTATCTTTAGGATGAGCAGCGGCCATTTTGTTGTAAAACTTCACTGTAAATTTGTCAATAGAAGACACTACTTGTTTTCGGGACTCAGATTGCTGCCCGTCATTGTTGACTGTTTTCTGACTGAAGACTCTGGCACAGAGCAGAACTTGGCTCGAAAGCACCAACAGGAAGAACTTCATTTTTCTGCCAAGAAAGTCAAAATGAAAATCTCATTAGGATTTTTCTACTTTTACATCCAATTATTACCTTGTTACAAACTATCTAAAACAAAAAGTAAGCAATTTATAACCTTTGACCCTAATTTAGTCCATCCATTATATAGCTCCTATGCAGACCTATGGTGTCTCCATGTTTGCGCTCTAGTTGGGTTCTACAATCATTTGTTCCTCTTTCCACCAGTAAAATAGGAGAAGGAGGGATGGGAGTATTACATTACTGCAGTATCAGACTACACAGGGATGGATCATAGTCTGTGACAATGGAGACACATAGATCTGCAAAGGAGCTGAATACACAGAAGGTAGGATGTTTTAAAATGAGAACTATAGTAAATTTTTCTCGTTTTTTATTTCAGATGGTTTGTTTCTTTGTATACATTGCATTTAGTTGGACAACTATATTATAGAGATGCAGTCATCTTTTATCGGAAACTAGGATTTATTTTTAAAGGGGATCTCCTCTTTTCAGCTCCCTTTGCAATGGCTCCTGGTAATGAACAAACATGAAATGAACGGACACCATGTAATGCTCAATTTTACTCTACTGCTGTTACATTGGGATTACAATCTGCTAAATAGGGGGGGAGGCTCCTTTGAAAGGCCCCGTCCCAATCTGTGATAGTGGAGGCCCCATTTGCGGGACCAGTAAAATCTGCTGATGGGTGGAGGCTCCAGTGCAATAAACCCAGTACAATTTTGTTAGTGGGGGGGTTTCCAGTCCCAATCTGCAGTTTCACCGGGGCCAAAAGGGGAAGATGTTTGGGTTCGGGCCGGAAATAATTTATAGGTAGGAAGCTCGGTTTTTGCCCCTATTACAAGGACTTTAAAAACGAAAAATAGGTCTTTAGAAACTCCCGGGCTGCAACATAGGTCCAGTCTTGTTCCCAAGCTTTTGGTGAAAGGGATTATTTGTTTCCCCTTAATTTATCTTGTGATCTCCTGGGTGTTAATGCTTTATGCATAGAAGAAATGACTTCTTTTTAAAAATTTCTTTTAAAAAGCAACCCCTTGAAGATGTTGTTTCTTTACAGATTTTTTGGGTAAAAATTGGTGCCTATTTTTAAATTATTTTTCCTTAAAATCATTGGTACATGTGAATTTTTAAAAACTGAAATTTTCATGCTGGAGGAATTTGTCATGGTGAATTCAAAAATAGAGTTAAAAAAATTGTCTGGTGAAAAAATAGAACCTTTTTTTTATAGGGGCCCGGGGTTTTTCCCTGGGAAAGGGGTCTGGATAATTTCTAGATGTAAATTAGAGAGGGGCGAATTGATTCTAACGAAGGGGAAATTCTTTTTTTAAAATTTTTCGGGGAAAACTTGGGTTTTTGAAAGGAAGTCGAATTTTGGGGGTTACTTGGGGGTAAAGGGAAGTGGGGCCTTTTGATTGTTTAAAATTTGGCTGCGGGCACATGGCGCTACTGGGGCAAAGCACTCTGGGGGGAAAAAGGAAGGGCATCCCTGCATGACATGTGCAGAGGTGAACCCTTTTTCAGGGGACCGGGGGGGTTTCTGTGACGTCCCCGCACTATATAAGTCCGGGCGCGACGCGGGGGAGTTTCTTTCCGCTCTCACTGAAAGATCGGGAAAGGTGTGCTGGGGCTGATAGCCTTACTGAAGAATTGTTTTTTAAAACAGCGATTTCTGTGGGGTGTTCAGCTTGTCTCAGAGATTTTTCTTTTTCTGTTTTTTTTCCTAAATTTTTTTGGGGGTATTGGTTTTTAAAACCGTGTGGGGGCCCACTGAGTGAATATACATTAAATTATCCAAGTGGGATCTAACCCTTTTCCCTGTTGTTTTCTTTTAAAAAGAAAACGCTTTTTTTTAAAATTTAAAAATTTCCACTTCATTTTTGGGCTTTTCTCAATTTTTTATTGCGCTTTTTACATCCGGGGGTTTAAATTTAAAAAGCGTTGTTTTGGGGTTTGTGCTGCCCCCAAAAAAACCCGTCTTTTTCAACCCCAAAAATTTTTAAATTTTTCCCTGTACCCAAATTTTACAACCCAAAGGGTTTTAATTTCAACTGTTTTCTTGTTGTGTGGCGTAGAAAAAAACGCAATTGAAAACACCACAAAGAAATTTGTTTGTGCGGCTAAAGGGGTTTTGCTCTGAAAGAGAGGTTGAAGCACACCCAAACAGCAGTGTGGGAAAGGGTTTAAAGCTGAGCATTTTGGGGGAAAAGGTGAACGGTCTTGCGAGTTGTTTTTTTAAAAGTGGTTTTTTTTTTTTTTTAAATTTGTGGAGTCTTGAGTTTGGAGAGACTTTAGATTTTGGGAGATTTTAAAGGGGGACAGTATTGTTTTACTTATTATTATAATTTAGTCTTATTCTTTTTGGAAACACCCCCATGAGTTCCATGTTTTGCCCAAGTGCCCGTGCACAACCTGTGCAATGTATGCCATCCTTAAAGAAAGTTCGGGGGTCCATACTGCTGTGCAAGTGTGTCCCACACTCCCACTTTTAAAAGCCCGGCTCCTGGATTTTAAATGGGGAAGTGGGGGGAAAACTGGACCCATTCCCAAAAATTGGAAGCGAGCCGGCTGCCCACTGAGCAATCACTCGCAGGTTTTAGATACTGGGGAGGGGTGGTGGCTTGGAGGTAAAAGGAACATGGGCAGCTAGATGGTAACATTTAAGAAAAAAGGGTTTTAGGGGGAAAGAGTGTCAGGGGGTTTGCCCCTTAAACTGGTACACCCCAAAAAATTTTTGCAAGATTGGCGGATGGGGGGGATGTCGGTTCAGAAATAGAAATTTCTGCAGCAAAAACATTTCCCCCGTTGCTCCGAAAAATGGGGGGGGGAATTTGGGGGGTGCAGGTCCAAAATAGGCAGGTGCTAGTAGTTTTGGGGGTCCAAATTTTTTGGGGGGAACCCCGGGAAAGGGGAATCGCCACAAAGACCGGGTTTGGGCGAAAAGTGGGTTGTTTACCTGGGGCCCGGGTTCGGGCATATTTGCGGGTGGGGGACAGATTGCTGGGTGGGGTGGTGGGGAATCCAGCTTTTCATGGTCCACATTGGCACCAATGACAAATTTAGAGGTAGGTGGGGTGTCCTTAAAAACGATTTTTTTGGGGGCTTAGGCCCAAAAGCTGGGCCATGGACCCCCAAGGTAATATTTTTTAGAAATATTACCTGTTCACGAGCCACACCAGAGGGGCAGCGGGGGGTTAGAGGGGAAAAAGTGGCTCAAAAATTTGGGGTAGGAAAGAGGGGTTTTGGGGTTTTTTGGGGAAATGGGCTGACTTCTGTATTGGCCCAGAATCTATTAGGGATTTTGGGGGGCAACCCAAATGGGGGGGGGGGTTTCAGCTGTATTGGGGGAAAAAAAAAGGCCAGGAAAATTTGGGGAAATATTTAAAAAAAGGGGGTTTGGGGGGGGGGTAAAATACCAAAATAGCATGCAAAATTAAATGAAGATAGAGAGCTGGGGGAAATTTTTAATAAAAAAGGGGGTTTGGAAATAGAGGGAGGGGGTGTAGCATGGGACCCAATGCCAGGAGTCTGGGCCCCCAAATTAAAAAAAACTGAATTACTTTAATTTTTGAAGGGAAAAAAATGGGGCATTGTGGGGGTAACAGAGGGGCATGGTGGACGAGGCTTTCGTGGGTGGGGTTAAAATTGGGTGGGTTTCAGTTTATTTTGAAAAGGGTCGTAAAGACCCGGGAAAAGGGGGGGGTGTCTGTCCCCCTGGGAAAATCCTGTTTAAGCCCAACACTGCGGGAAGATTAGGTACAGGGAAAAGAAAAATGTGGAAATTTATTTTGGGGAAATATACTTGGGGGTTTGGGACCAATTTAAAAAAATAATACTAATAGGGTTGCTAAAGGCCCCCCCCAAAAATAACCGGAACCCATGGAAATTTTTTTCTCCTTTAGGGCAAATAGAAAGAGGCAGCTAAAAAAGAAAAGAGGGTTTTTTTTATGGGCGCTTTTTTAAATATTTGGGGGACTAGCGGTCACAGAGGTAAAGGGACAAAGGGATGGTTTCAACCCAAAAATATTTTGGGTTTTTTTTTTTGAAGGCCCAAAAAAAAAAAAAAACAGCAAAACCAAAAAAGGCCCGTCTTATGTCATAGGTTACGTCGACCGGGGGAAAACATGAAACACCCAAAAAATAATAGACATTTCCCCGCATCCCCAAAAAAGGGACAAAGGTTATAATTTCCCCAGTGTGGCAGGTACAGTCTCTGGAAAGCGGACCTCCTCGGTCTAGTTCAGTTGGGGCTGTAAGCCGGCTCCCTTTCCCGCTCACACCCGTCAGAGAAATGACTCTGATCCCAATTTAGTCCCCAGGTTAACTCTCTCACCTTTGGGCCCCTTCCTGCACAGGCTTTGAAAAGGGCCCGGGGGTACCGGTAAAGCCTTTTGGGGAGGGGTGAACCCGGGCCCCCCACCCACGCTACGCGTTTTAGAAAAAACCGCCCCAATTTAAAACTGCCCCCAGCAGGTATACCCAAAAATACCAAAAATTTAAATAACCCATGGTTATTATCTATCTGCTGACTTTTCCCCCCAAGGTCCGGTTTTCCCTTTGGTTTGGCCCCACTAGTGCCGTTCCCCTTGCTGCCCTTTGCTGTTGTGGAAAGCCGGGCTTCCCACTGGACCGGCCTCTTGAAAAATCCCCGGAACTTCCCCACTGTTTCAGCTTTAAACCTAGGGACTACCTTCCAACCACTTTTTCCTGCTAGTTGCCCTTTCACATCCCCCCCTCTGCCCCAAGGCCAGGGGACTGGGCCCCTTGAACCCACCAAAAAGTGGGGGGCCCTTTACAAGGCGGGGCAGCCTTTTTTAAAGCTGTTTCCCCCCCCCTGGTTTTACCAAAAAAATTTAAAATCCCGCAAATGCCAGGAAAACCCTCTTGTAAAACCCCTTTCGTTTTTTGCCCTTTTTTTGGTACATCCACTGTTTTAAAGGGGCATGTCTTTTCAAACCCAACCCGAAATTTTTTTCCCTGCCAGATAGTACCCAAAGGGCTCCCAAAACCCACTTTATCGCCGACACTTTCCCTTTTTTACTATGGAAAAAGTTTCTTTCACAGGCGTGAAACTTCCTACTCAAAAATTTTAATGGGGTTTTCCTCCCCATTACCTCCTGTGCATGACTGCCCCAAAACCCCCCCTCTTTAGGGTCTGTCTGGATAACAAACTCTTTATGAAGTCCGGGGCCCCCAAAAACCGGCTGGGTACAGAGGGGTTTTTTCGGGCCCTGAAATGATTTCTCTGCCTCCTCAAAACCCCTTTCAAACCCTCACCGCCTTTTCCCCCCTTTTTTGGTTTTGGTCGGTCGCGGGGCTGCAAACCTTTAAGCGAAAAATTCGGGCCCAACCGGGGGTTTTTTAACCGGGCCCATCCCCGGAACGCTTTCACCTGTTTTTTTGT
>JAODAL010056856.1:0-23034 GCA_025379985.1 Phyllomedusa bahiana
TGGCACTACGAAGGCAATGTTCACACGGCTTATTTTGGAACGGATTTCAGTCCGTAATTCGCGCCGTACTGAGCGAATTACGGCTGAAATCCGTCCCAGTCATTCCGTCTCTTCTCCCCGCTCGCGAAATACAGCGAGCGGCGAGAAAGTGACATGTCAATTATGAAATGTCAAGTATCCCGCCGTGGATAATGAATGTCTATGGGGCCGGCGGGCTGCCGCCCCCCGCCCCTGCTGCACAGCACACGGCGCAATTGTGGGCGAAATCCGTCCCCGCAATTACGCCGTGGATAAGCCATGTGAACTTAGCCTTACAGGGATACCAGGGGTCACATGACCTGTGTGGTGGTCACATGATAAAACCCGCTGGAGTGGTAATAACTGGAGAAGTTCTGCTCCTCCATACACTACTGTTACCGGGATACCAGGTCCCATGACCTGTTTTTGTTGGTACATGATAAGACGCTGCTGGAGGTGGTCATACTGGAGAAGTTCTGCTCCTCCATACACAAACGGGTTACCTGGATACCAGGGGTCACATGACCTGTGGGGTGGTCACATGATAAACGCTGCTGGGAGTAGTAATACTGGAGAAGTTCTGCTCCTCCATACACTACTGTTGCTGAATACCAGAGGTCAAAATGACCTGTGTGGTGGTCACATGAAAAGACGCTGCTGGAGGTGGAATACTGAGAAGTTCGGGCTCCCCTATACCACTACGTTACCTGGATACCAAAAAGTCACATGACCTGTGTGGAGGTCACATGATAAGACACTGCTGGAGGTAGTAATACTGGAGAAGTTCTGCTCCCCCTTACACTTCTGCATAATCACCACTATAATCAGTGAGGGATCCAAGAAAAATCCATAATGATATGTTTTCCTACTCCGTATATAAGTGACCTGAGATAACTTTCTTCTGTGGGTCGGTACCAATCATATTTAGTTTTTGTTTTATTTTACTACTTTTACCCCATTTTCTAAGACCAATAACTTTTTCTCGCTCCACCCACCTGTGTGAGAGCTCTTTTTTTTTTGGGCAGGCTAAACGTCCATTTTTAATCGAAATTTTTTTTGGGATACCTTTTAAAACGTTTTAATCACTTTTTGTTTTATTTTTTTGTGAAGACAAAGCAACCATAAGCATGGGATTTTGGCATTGGCTAAAAAGGGTTATTTTTTTAACCCCTTTACGCCCTGTTCTGCACATTTCAGATGCGGCAGGTGCCGGCTGTTAGATATAGCAGGCAACCACCCTAGCTGCTGGAATCAGGTAACACTTAGGGCGACATGTATAAGCTCGCCACGTCGGGGCCACCTTTCCGACAGTTTTTCCGGCGAAAAGTGGCCCGATTTAAATTTGGGGCCGGGGCGCGTCCATACATATCAAGTAAAGTCCCCACGCCTCGGGGGGTTGTGGGGGCGGAGTCCGGGGACAAGGGACAGTTGGGGGGACTGGGCCTCATATTTGCCTCCGAGGAAAAAGTTCCCTGCGCCCTCGCCAGTGTGGGGGCGGGGAGTGGGGACAAGGGCGGGGTGCGGGGACATGGGGGGCAGTGCGGGGGCTTTTGGGGCCGTGGCGGGGGCTCGGGCCCCCACAGTATTCCCCATTCAGACAGGGTGGGAAAAAAGCAAAATCATTAAGGGGGTCCGTGCGGGGGTATGAATAAAAAAATGCCTTTAAAAGGCGTCAAACATTTTCGAAAAAAAGCTGAAACCCCCAAAAAAAAAATAAAAAAAAAAAAAACCCCTTTCCAAAAATCTAGAACGGGGAAAATTAGGAAAATTGGAAATTGCCGGGAAATTTCAGAATTCAAATTTTTGAAACGCTTCTCATTGGGGCGGCAGAAACCAGCCAATTCAAATATTTAGGGGGACATGACCCATTAAAAACCTATGGAGAAGTTTTTTGGGCCAATCAAAAAATTTAAAGGCGGAAAAGTTTAAAAAAACAGAAAAATGCAGAAAAGGGGCTGATTTGGGGTGAGGGGGTAAACGGGGGGGTTGGGTTCCGGCCAATCAAGCGGGGAGGGTTTTCTTCTCCCAATTTTAGTCCCAAAGGAGAGATCGGCGGGAATTTCAATCTCGGGGCTCGGCACCCTGCGGGGAAAGAAATATTAAAAAAGAAATAATTTTTTTTTTAAAAGTAAAATAAATTTTCCCGATAAAGAGCTGAAACCTTCTCAAAAAAAACCATTAAAACCCGAACAATGCTTTGTCGCCGAGAACCCGGCGCTAAAATAGGAATTGCAAGAGGGGAAAATTTCCGGGAAAAAACAGTAATTCAAATTGTTTAAGCTATTCCCCATTGGTCCATAAACCAAACCCAAACAAACAGGAGCGACCTTGCCCATTCTAACCTATGGAGAAAATATTGACCAAACAGAAAAGGAGCGACAGGAAACCCCTTATTTTTTCCCATGGAAAAAATTGACCAATCATATTCCCCAAGGGGGGACAGTTCAAAATACAGTAAAAAGGCAGAAACAAGGGTGATTGGTTTAACGGCCCGGGGGCTCGTCCTCTTACCAAACAGAGCGAGAGGCTACTTTCTCATAAGTTCTTTTGGGAAAGGGGAAAAAGGGGAGAGCGAGGGGTCTGTTTGTGAATTTGGGTAAGTTAAAAGGGGGCGCGGTTAATTTGGGGGCCAAAAGGGGAAAAAAAGCGAGCGACCCCTCCTAGGGGGTTTTTTAATGCAATTTTGAAATAATACTGTAACATGGCCGAAATCCCAAAAGATTTGATTAAAAGAAGTTGTAACCCCTATAATAAAAACGAATTAAAAAAAGGGGGGTAACGAAAAAAAAAAATTTAAACAAAAAATCAAAATTTTTTTCTTTATTTTTTTTAGCCAAGGAAACAATAGTATGGGTGTACCGAAAAAAAGAAAAAAACATGAATTTAAATTTAAATTTAAATTTTTTTTTTTTGTTACCCCCAAATTATTATTCATTTTATATACGATCGGGACAACTTCTGGAGTCTTACATTTGTTTCGCCATTTGTTTTATTTAAATTTGCATTAGAAAACCCATAAGAGCTCACTCCTCTCCCATTGGCCAAATAACCGCGCTCTTTTAAATTAGCCAATCAAAACAAGCTCGCTTGCATTTCTTTCCCAGGGAAACTCTATGAAAAGTAGCTCGCGCTCTGTTTGGGCTGGGGCTGGACGAGCCCCCGCGCCAACCAATCATTTTTTTCTGCCTTTTTTACTGTATTTTTAACGGGCCCCCCTTTGAATATGATGGAAAATATTTCTCCAAAGGGAAAAAAATGGGTCCCTTCCCCTTTTCTGGGGTTAAAATTTCCTCCCCCATGGGTTTGAATGGGCCACTGTGCCCCTTTCTGATTGGCTGGTTTAGCTGCCCAATGAGAAACTAAAAAATTTTAAATTACTGATTTCCCGGCAATTCTCTATATTGCAATTTCCCCTATTAGCGCCTCTCGGCACAAACCGTTGTAGGAATTTAACTGATTTATTTTAGAGAAGGTTTCAGCTCTTTATCTGAAAATTTTTTACATTAAATAAAAATGATTTTTTTATTCATACTCCATGCCCACGCGCAAGCACCGAGATTGCTTGCCCCGTCTCCCATAGATACAATGGAAGAAGTGGGCTCCCTCTATTGGGGCTGGGGATACCAAGCCCCCCTACCTCACCAATCAGCTTTTTTCTGATTTTTCTGTATTTTGAACTGCCCCCGCCTTTGATTTTGATTGTCCAAACTTTTCCCATGGGGTTTAAAATGGGTCTCTGTCGTCCTATTCGATTGGTCAATCCCCCTCCATAGGATTAATGGGTTTTTTGTCGCTTCAAATTGTTTGGTCAATACTCCTCCATGGGATATAAAGGGGTCCCTGTCGCTCCTTTTTGATTGGCCGAGATGCCAAGCCCCCGCAGCTCAGCCAATACTCTTTTCTGTATTTTTACTGTTTTTTGGGGAACTGTCCCGCCTTTGATTTTGATTGGCCCCAAACTTCTCCTAGGATTAATGGGTCTCTGTCGCCCCTATTCTGATTGGTAAATACTCCCCCTAGGATATAAGGGGTCCCTGACGCTCCTATTTATTGCCGAAAAAGCCAAAGGGGCCCCCGCTAGTCAACCAATCAGTTTTTTTTTGTATTTTTACTGTTTTTTGAACTGCCCCCGCCTTTATTTTATTGGTCCAAACTTCTCCATAGGTATAATTTCACTGTCCTCCTATTCTGTTTGGGCTGGTTTTTTCCGACCAATGAGAAGGCTTTCAAATTTGAATTACTTTTTCCCCCGGGCAATTTCCAATACCTATTTCTTAAATTTTTGCCCCGTTCTAATTTTTGGAAAGTTTTTTTTTTAAATTATGTTTATTTTTGAGTTCAGCTCTTTTCTAGAATGTTTCCCCCTTTTTTATAAAGGCTTTTTCGGAATCATACTCCTGCTGCAGGGAGCTGGGGCGCCGAGATTTCTTTTGCGATTTCTTGTTTCCTCACATGTTCCGTTCTCGCTTCACTTCCCCCCCCGGGGGGCATTTAGCCAAAATCCCCAGGTTGCCTGTCGGGCTGGCACGCTGCACCCCGCACTTTTGCCGACTCGCGATCGACATGCCTCGGGTATAAAAGCCGCCGCGTCCCCCCCCGGGAACGCCTACCCCGCCCCCACCGGCCCAGCCCCCCTTCATGTGAGGGGCCCGCGAAAAATGGCGAACGCTGCGCCAACATCGCACCCCGCGTCCCAAAAGCGGTTGGGGGGTAGGGGCACTTACGCCTGAAAACGGGGTTTAAAACCCGATCATACATGTCGCCCTTAGATCCCAGCCTTTAACCTGTATGGCAGGGTTTAAAAATAGCTATGGCATCAAATTTTTTTTGAAATGAAACTGTGGTCTGTTGCGACTTCTTCTTAGCTCATGGGTGTTGTGAATCCTATAAGGCCTCCATGGCTGCCATGATTGTATGCAGGGTGTAATAGCAAATCAATGACCTGAGCGAGTGTTCAACCCCAGGTGCTGTCATTCTACTCCACTCCTCTGTACTCTTAGTTATCAACACAACCCCTCTGAATGAGGTTCAACCCCTCGTGCTGTCATTTTACTTCCCTCCCTGTACTCCTTAGAATCACACACACTATGATGAGCAGTGTTTTAACCCCGGTCTGTCATTCTACTCCTGTCCTCTATACTCCTTAGTAACCACACCTCATTGATAGCAAGTTTCAACACCCGGTGCGTACTTCTACCCCTCTTTGTACTCCCTTTTAATCCACACACCACTGCGAGCGGGGTTTCAACCCCAGGGGCTGTTTCTACTCCTGTCCTCTATTCTCCTTATAAAACCCAAACACTCACTATGGCGGTGTTCACCCCCAGGGCTGTCATCTACCCTGCCCTATATCCTTTGTAATCACACCATCATTGATGAGCAATTTCAACCCCAGGGGCAATACTTCTACTCCGTCCTCTGTATTCCCCTTTAAACACCCCCATGTTGAGCGAGGTACAACCCCTTGTCGTCATTCTACCCCACATCTGTATTCTTTTTGTAAATCCCACACACTCACTGGGAAGTGTCAACCCCCGGGGCTGTCTTCTACTCCCTCCTCTTATCCTTAGTGATCACACACACCTCTGCTGGCCATGTTCAACCCCAGGGCTGTCATTCACTCCTGCCTCTATACCCTTAGTAACTCACCATCACTGCTGACCAGTGTTCAACCCCCAGGGCTATCATTTACTCCCTCATTGCACTCCTTGTAATCACACCACTCACGCTGAGCGGTGTTCAACCCCAAGTATTCACTCTATCCTGCCTTTACTCCTTAAAACTTAACCAATCAGTGCATCAAATAAAAAGAAACCTCAATGGTTATATGCATTAAGCAAAAAAAATCCACATGTTTGGTTTTCCCTCAGGGGTTTGAAACAGCCCCCCAGCTGAAAAGGCAGAATTTAAAACTCAGCTACATTGTATCATGGTTGTGAAAAGATATAAAGTTCACGGCACTCACCATAAATCTTGACGCATTTATTTGACATAAATGTCCAGCACAGACAGGGGTTTTTAAAAAAGCCCATACAGCTGCGGCCTTTTACTCACACATGCTCACAGAGCCCCCAGAGGCGGATTAATTACTTCCTATTACCCCCCAAAACTTCAATCACAATTAAAAAAAAAATAGGACACAGATAAAAATGCTAAAAAAATTTATAAGAAGACAAAGAGATCATTTCGATTGTTCATCCCCAAAGGACTTAGCGCATTTGTGCGCAGTATCCATTCGGCTTCACAACGCAATAAGCGTTCATGTCGATCAGTACCATTTTTTGATGAGAAAATACGCTGTAATCCCGCAAATTTTAAATCAGCAATATTATTATCATGAACAAATCTCATGTGTTGCATAAATCGCGGCGCGCCCTTCCCTGTTTTTAGAGAATAAATGTGTTCACGATTACATTTACAGAAAAGTCTAATGGTCTTACCTATGTAATATAAACCACATTTACACCACATTACATGCACAACAAAATCAGAACGACACGTGATAAACTGTTTAACCCTATGCTCGACTGAACCCAATCTTACATTTATACTAGTATCCATGAATTTACACAAGGAACAAGAACCTCATCTATGGTTTCCCTCAGGTAGCATTCTGATACTTCTTCCATTTCAATATGATCGCTTGCACAGTGCTCCTTGTTCAACAGAATCCCCATAGTCACAAAAGGTAAATTCCTCATCACGTGATTGGGATGAAAACTTCCTCTATGCAGAAGCGCATTAGTCGATGTCACCTTACGAAATCCCTTGGTTTTAACTTCACTTCCAACAAACTGGATAACTAGGTCCAAAAATTCCACTTCCAAACCACCGAAATTGGAGGTAAACTGCATGTTAACATTATTATTATTATTACTATTATTATTAATAATAATATATGTCACAAACTCTAAAAACTGTTCCTCCGAGCCTGACCATACTATTAACACGTCATCAATGAAACAAAACCATTGCACTATATATTTCAAAAAAGGATTCAAAACATTATAGATATGGGACTCCTCCCAAAAAGCCAAAAACAAGTTGGCCAAAGTGGGTGCGACTGGTGTACCCATCGCCGTCCCAATATCCTGTATATACCAGTCATCCAAAAAGCGACATTATTATCATGACCAAATCTCATGTGTTTGTATAAATCGCGGCGCTTCCCTGTTTTGAGAGAATTAATGTGTTCACGAATACGTTTACACAAAGGTCTAATGGTCTTACCTATGTAATATAAACCACATCTGATGGGCTGAATGAATCGTATCTGCCATTGGTGTGAAACCTCATTTTTTTTTTTTGTTAATATACACCTATCCATTGTTTTACCTTTTCTCGTCTTTTTCAAGGTATGATACAGTGCCTTGCGAAAGTATTCGGCCCCCTTGAACTTTTCTACCTTTTGCCACATTTCAGGCTTCAAACATAAATATATAAAATTTAATTTTTGGGTGAAGAATCAACAAAAAGTGGGACACAATTGTGAAGTGGAACGAAATTTATTGGATATTTTAAACTTTTGTAAAAAAGAAAAAACTGAAAAGTGGGGCGTGCACTATTATTCTGCCCCATTAAGTTAATACTTTGTAGCGCCACATTTTGCTGCGATTACAGCTGCAAGTTGCTTGGGGTCTGTCTCAATCAGTTTTGCACATCGAGAGACTGAAATTCTTGCCCATTCTTCCTTGATGCACGGCTGGAGCTCAGTAAGGTTGGATGGAGAGCGTTTGTGAACAGCTGGAGCTCAGTGAGGTTGGATGGAGAGCGTTTGTGAACAGCTGGAGCTCAGTGAGGTTGGATGGAGAGCGTTTGTGAACAGCAGTTTTCAGCTCTTTCCACAGATTCTCGTTTGGATTCAGCTCTGGACTGTGACTTGGCCATTCTAACTGGATACGGTTATTTGTGAACCTTCCATTGTAGATTTTGCTTTATGTTTGGAATCATTGTCTTGTTGGAAGATAAATCTCCGTCCCAGTCTCAGATCTTTTGAAGACTCCAACAGGTTTTCTTCCAGAATGGTCCTGTATTTGGCTTCATCCATCTTCCCATCAATTTTAAGCATCTTCCCTGTCCCTGCTGAAGAAAAGCCCAAACCATGATGCTGCCCCCACCATGTGTGACAGTGTGGATGGTGTGTTTCTTTGGACTTCATGATGCTGCCCCCACCATGTGTGACAGTGGGGATGGTGTGTTCCTTGGTCTTCATGATGTTGCCCCCACCATGTGTGACAGTGGGGATGGTGAGTTCAGGAGGATGACCTGTGTTGCTTTTACACCAAACATATCGTTTTGCATTGTGGTTGGCTTTTGGTTTCATCTGAGCAGAGCCCCTTCTTCCACATGTTTAGTGTCTCCCAGGGGTTTATGGCAAACTTTAAACCAGACTTTAAACCACACCTCCAACAAACTGGATAACTAAGTCCAAAAATTCCACTTCCAAACCACCGAAATTGGAGATAAACTGCATGTTAACATTATTATTAATATATGTCACAAACTCTAAAAATCTCTTCCTCCGAGCCTGACCATAATATTAACACGTCAATTAAACAAAACCATTGCACTATATATTTCAAAAAAGGATTCAAAACATTATAGCTATGGGACTCCCAAAACACCAAAAACAAGTTAGCAAAAGTGGGTGCGACTGGTGTACCCATCGCCGTCCCAGTATCCTGTATATACCAGTCATCCAAAAAAGCAAAAGGCATTTTGGGTTAAAACAAATTTTAACATCTCACAAACAAAATCCACACGTATGATGGCAAGATTTTTTCTTTCCAAAAAAGGTCTGTACTGCTTTAAGTCCGTCAACATGAAGGATCTTAGTATATAGACTCACAACATCAATAGTTGCGAGTCTATATTCAGGTTGGACATACATACCCTCTAAATTAGACATTAATGTCTTGGTGTCCAATAAAAAAGAGGGAACTGACAATAATAATGGTCGTAAAAACCAATCCAAATACTTTGAGAATGGTTCCGTAACTGCCGCTCTAGGGCGCCCTTGGGGGGTTAGAAACAGACTTGTGAACCTTAGGAAGGCAGTACCAATTTGGTTTAGAAGGTGATTTAGGAAGTAATTTATTAACCAATTTAGAAGTCAATAAGTGTCACGGATCACGTCGCGGCCCGTACCTTGGACCGCGATCGTGTCCGTGCCCCTGTGTCTGGGTCCGCTGTGGCTCCCTGTGCGGGGCTTACAGCAGCAGTGTCAGTATGCTCTGTACCTGCTTCCACGCGTGTCCGTCCTCTGTGGCTTCCCCAGCGTGTGTGCGCACCCCCATAGTGCGTGCGCGCCAGCCTGCGGACATTTATAGACACAGTGCTCCTGCTTTCTGCCTGTGACCTGTGACCTCTGCCTTCATTAGGAACTTCCTCCCTGGACTCTGGGTCAGTTCGTTGGTGTTCTTCCAAAGAGCTAGACCTCGGCTGCTGAAGCTCCTGCTGCGTTAACCCCCTGGTTTCTTGTGTATCTGCTTAAGCTTCTGCTGAACGCCTGCATTACCCTGCACCTTCCAACGCACCTGTTTATCTGCTGGTTCCTGACCTATTACCTGCTGAACTCCTGTCGCTGCACTAGTCAGCTAACATCTGCTGATACCTGGCTTCCTGGCTAGTCTGTTACCATCCTAGGACTGTGCATCCGTTTAACAGCTACAGCATCCGTTTATCCGTCACCTGTGTCCTGCACTTCAGATACCCACTGCGAGTATTACCATCTGCGCCCGCGGTGGGCCTGAATTCCTGACCCTGGATTTTTCTGGCCCCCCCCCCGGGAAAACGTTACAGAAAGAACTGCCCATACTAGGACCCCCCGGGAGTGACTTCCTGACCTGGTGGCTGTTATAAAAACCCGCACGGCACGCACCTGGAACAATCTTCCAGAAACTGCGACAATTCCCGCACGTTGGATAAAGTTAAATTTTGCACTGGCACCTACGCCAGCTCCGCACCTGCAGTATCTCCGTCTCCTCGGAAATGCCCCAGTCCACCCCTGACCTGCCTCTGCCTGCCTGTTACCCCCCCTGAGACCCCCTTAAAGTCGCGGATTCATCAATCATGTACTATCACTTTGGGGTCCTCCCAAAAACCCATTTCCCCGTCCATAAGCCAAGGTGGCGTTTTCATCAGCCGCTCTCAGGTGAATCGGGGCCGGGGCCTCACCCCCTCGGGAGGAGGGGATCCGCTGACGGGGGGACATTCAAAACTTCTGGTCGCCTTCCAAAAAATTTTTGAACAGCCTGGGCGAAACCCACCTCCGGGGCATCTGGTTGCAAAGTTCCTGTCAAGGCGAATCTACTGTGGTCAGAACCATCCGGTTTCGTACCCGGGCTTTGGAAACTCCTTGGAACACGGGACCCTTGTTGCAGCATTCTGGGGGGGGCCCCCTGGGCACTAAGGATAAGGGGCTGGTCGGGCCCTCCCTATTACCTGGAAAGACCTCATCGCCCTAGCTACCAAAATCGACATACGTTTTGCTAAAAGAGAGCTAGGATTGCCAGCACCCAACGCCCTTCCGCCCTTTTCAACCCTTCCCTTGCCGTGTCCCCTGCACCCCCAAGTCTACCCCCAGGCCCCTGCTTCCCCTTCAAGATGTTCCTATGGAGGTGAATCCCCCATCTAACCCGGGGAGGAAGCACTCCCCGGGGCGAAGCCCTGAACCTGTGTCTTACGGGCAACCCAAGCACTATCTAAAAACTGCCCGCCCGCCCGCTGCGCCCGGAAATTTCCATCCATGGTGTTTGGTGAAGGTCCCTGAATAAAGATCCTCGCTCCTCGTCTGACCACCCCGGTCATGCGCTGTTAGGGTTCCGTACTAAAATTAAAATTCCCTCCCTTTTCTGGACTCCGGCTCGCTAGAATTTATCCACCCGTCATTACTGGGGGATTCTTCTGCCCCCCACCCGTCTGAAAAACCTTTATTTTCTCTTCTATAAACAGGGAGATCCTGAAAGACCCCGTCCAGTTCTGCACAAAATCTGTTCTCAATTGGGAACTCCCCCCAAGGACTTTTCGTTCAAAACTTTTTTCCCTAATTTTCTGCTTCTTCCTGCTTGGCCTACCGGGGTTCCAACGTCACAATCCTTCCCTTGGATTGGAAAACGTGTGAATTTTCTCCGTGGGGCAGCCATGCGCTGCCTCAGGTCGCCCATCCTGTGCAGCCTGCCCACTCGTTTTCCTGCCCTTTTTCTGCTGTACTGCCTGAAGAGGATCCTCAAGCACAAGAAGAGCCCTGGTCGAAAAAAGACACCTTGATTCCCGCCCACCCTCCCCCTCCCTACTGATTCTGTTTTCTCCCCCCCATTTTAAAGAAGAATCCGGACCTCGGACACCTCCTCTGAAACGTTTTCCTGGGATACCGAGGAGGGGGGGTTACCCCTAGCCTTTTGGGGGTACCGGGTTAGCCCGGGGGGGAGGCTTAAAAGGGGGGGCTGTCAGGACCCGGCCGCCCCCGGCCTTGGACGGCGTCGTGTCCGTGCCCTTGTCTGGGTCCGCTGGGGGCCCCTGTGGGGGGTTTTACAGGGGCCATTCAGTATGTCTGACCTGCTTCCACGCGTGCCCTCCCCTGTGGCTTTCCCCCGCATGTGTGCGCACCCCCATAGTGCGTGCGCGCCGCCTGCGGACTTTTAGACACAGTGCTCCGCTTTCTGCCCTTTACCTGGACCTTGCCTTTTATTAGGGAAATTTCCCCCCTGGAATCTGGGGCAGTTCGTTTGGGTTCTTCCATGAGTTTAAAACCCTCTGGTGCTGAAGCCCCGTGCTTAAAACCCCCCGGGTTTCCCCGTGTGTCTTCTTAAGCTTCTGCGAATGTCTGCATTACCCCGTTTTGCATTCCTGGGGTAGTCTGTTACTATCCTGGATCTGGCACCGTTTAACAGCACAGCATCCTTTTAAAACCGTCACCTGTGTCCGCCTTCAGATAAACCCCCTGCGAGTATTACCATCTGCGCCCGCGGTGGGCCCTAATCTCCTGAACCCGGGGTTTCTGGGGTCCCGCGGGGAAAAACGTTTCAATAAGCCTTTTGACCGACCTGGGGTTGTACGGCCCCGGGGCCCATCCGGGCCCTTTGCTCGTGGATGCGGCCCGGGGCGTACGATCCCAGGGCTACTAATAGTAGCGTGATGGGCCCCGGGACCCGGGGAGTGCTGAAGGCCCCGGCGGGCCTCAGCACTACTGTTAAAATATCTCCGGGATGTGAACTCGGCAGCGACGCATGTATCAGCTCTCGCGCCCCTGCCTCTTCGGCACATGGAGTAATCACTCTGTGCGCCCGAGACGCCGGAGGAGCGTCCTGGTGAAGTGATGATGTCATCACGTCGCCAGCCTCGGGGAAGAGGGAGAAAGCTCGGCGGGGAAGGAGGGAACGGTGAGGGGAGTATTAGTTTTGTTATTTTAATTTAGGTCATAAATCTATATAACTGTCTGAGGGGGCCTATGGTTATCTATATACCTACATGCGGGGGCCTATGATTATCCATATACTTACCTGAGAGGGTCTATGAGTGACTATATACCTACCTGAGGGGTCCTATGAGTATCTATATACCTACCTGTGGGGGTCTATGAGTATCTATACCTGCCTTTGGGGACATATAACTATCTACAGGCAGTCCCCTACTTACATCGTTCCGACTTACATACGTCCCCTAGTTACAAACAGAGACTTATGGGGCGTGGCTGACATTTAACACTGAGTCACGGCCCATGATAACCAAGTGCCAGCATGCCACAGCTGCACATGTGATGCAGAACGTTAGGTGAAATCTTCTAAAAAAGGCCACAGACAGCAAAACAAATGTAAAAACTGTTCCCTGCATAATCCACAACTAAGAAAAAAAGGAATTGCATTTAATAAATATACCTGTTCCGACGTACATACAATTTCAACTTAAGAACAAACCTACAGTCCCTTTCCCGTATTTAACTCGGGGACTGCCTGTATATACCTGCCTGTGGGGACATATAACTTTATATACCTGCCTGTGAGGAACTATATCTATATACCTGCCTGTGGGGGCCTATAACTATCTATATACCTGCCTGTGGGGACCTATATTTACCTATATACCTGCCTGAGAGAACCTATATTTACCTATATACCTGCCTGAGGGGACCTATATCTATATACCTGCCTGCCTGAGGGGACGTATATCTATATACCTGCCTGTACTCAGGGTACAGAGTAAGTTTCCACAAAAATAAACCCCCAAAACAAATTTTACCCTATTTTCTTTTTTTATTAGTCCGGCCCTATAAAAGCATCCCACTTTCTCATGTGGCCCCCATGGGAAAATTAATTGCCCACCCCTGCTATTGACTCATCCTTCATTAATAATGTTTGTAATTGGGACAAATGGGAAGCAGTTGGATTGTTACTTACTGTATTTAACTCAATCTAACAATTGACGCCTCGCTTCGCATATATAGTACTCCTTATCCATAACTACTATGTTGTCCCCCTTGTCAGCCGGCTTCACTACAATGGATTTGTTGTTTTTTAACCACCTCAATACCTTCTTTTCTACTTCAGTTATATTAGAAGTCACACGTGGATATATTAAGGCATTAACCTCACTCAACACAGCCGAATTAAAATTGTACAGTGAAGAACCGGGCGACAAGGGGGAGAATAGGCAGATGGGATATCTCCCACAAAAGGGGTGTTCATCTGTTCAGAGCCGCTATCCATAGTCACTTCTTCATTCAGCAGATCAAAAAGATCAACCACAGTTTGTCCCTCAGATGGCAAAAAATTGTCACCTAACGCAAAATCAAAAGCATGCATATTAACTTCCCCTACTTTCAGATGTTCTGCACAAGTTACACCTTTATTCTTATTTCATTAAATTTAATTTACGCAAAGACTTACTAAGATCAATCTGAAATTTCGAAAAAATCAAATGTATTGGCTATGCAAAAGTTTAACCCTAAAGGCAGTAACGAGATACATGCTTCACCCAAAGGAACCTTTGAGGTATTGATAACAGTATTAGACACAGCAATCTGAGGTGTAGAATTCAGAGGCGCAAGTATGTCTACTTTCTCCAAGACACTTGCTTCCTCTTCGTACTTCCCCAGCTTGACGGTAATTTGCTCTTTTTTTCTAACACCACGGCGTGTCCTACACCTATGTGGTTTTTTGACGGTTGACCACCGATGTCACAGTCTTTGATACTCCAGCTGCAACATGATCATCCAAGGTACTGGAGTCGGACCCAGAGTCTGTTGTCCAGTAATCCATTTGAGCTCTAGATCGTGGGTTTTCGCCTCATCATTTTACCAAAGAGTTTAGGATGTTGTTGTTTCTTCCATGTAAATATGGTCTAGATCATAATCCAATTTGTCACGGATAAATTTATCTTTCTTTCTTTCCTTTATTTCATTTTGAATAGGCACCAATCTATTATCCATCCCTCGAATAAAGGCAGTCCATTGTGCATCAGGTAAATGTGTTTTTAGGGCATGTTCACACGGCTTATTTGGACGAGGTTTTGGACGAGGTTTTTGGAGCGTTTCCTCACCCAAAACCACATCAAAACCTCGCCTGAAACATGCTTCTTCAGAAGAGGTTTTAGAGGCGTTTCTTGGCAAGGTTTTTTGGATCAGATTTTGGATGAGATTTTCCACGAGGTTTTCACCCATACAAATTAATAGCCAGGACAAAAACCGCGGCGAAAACAGCGCCGAAAACGTGCCAAAACCGTGCCGAAGAATTGACATGACACTTCTTTTTCACTGCTTCCAAAGAAGCGTGTTAAAATCTCATTGTGTGTGAACTACAACGAGGTTTTACATAGGAATCAATTAAATGAACTAGGGGGCATTTTGGAAGCGTTTTGGATGAGGAAAAGCTCCGAAAACCTCGTCCAAAAACGCCGTGTGAACATGCCCTTCTTCAGAAGAGGTTTTAGAGTCATTTCTCGGCAAGGTTTTGGATGAGGTTTTCGACGAGGTTTTCACCCATACAAATTAATAGCCAGGACAAAAACTGCGCCGAAAACGTGCCTAAAACATGCTTTAAGAATTGACATGACACTTCTTTTTCATTGCTTCCAAAGAAGTGCATAAAAACCTTGTCGTGTGTGAACTACTACGAGGTTTTACACAGGAATCGATGAAATGAACTGGGGGCGTTTTGGATGAGGAAAAACGCCGAAAAGCTCCGAAAACCTCATCCAAAAATGCCGTGTGAACATGCCCTTAGTTCTTTCGCTTTATCCAATTCACCGAACGTCACATCATATTCAACTTTAGAAAGATCCAGTATTATTTAAAAAAAAAAAAGTTCAATGAGTGTTGCCCGTGAGCCTGTTCAATATAATCAGATGTCCCTAGAGAATTCTAGATATATGATGGTTGCTAGTTATAAATTAATTTGTATAGGATAACTCTTACAAGCAGAACATTTTGTAAAGTATGAAAATGGAAAATTTTTCGTAATTTCCACAACATTTTGATATTTTTCACAAATAAGGATGGTATGGACCAAAAGCACAATGTGTCACGAGAAAACAATTTCTGAATCACATGGATAGGTAAAAGTGTCAAAAAGTTATTCCCACATAAAGTGTCACATGTCAGATTAATGGGGCTCTGTCAGAATGGTCAAAGCTGGCTGTGGCGGTAATGGGTTAAGTGAGTGAGGTCACAAATTGTCAAGAAATTCAAAGGAACTACTTCTCTCCTGCCATTGACCACCATTAGACACCATTAGAAGCAAGCACATACTGTAGTAAAATAATTGACCTTCTTGGCTTTATACTTTATCTACTCGTTGACTGTGACTGTAACTTATCAGAGATATAAGTACAGGAGGCAGGTGTAATTTAGTCCATTTTGGCCAAACTTGCATTTTCTGTAAGTAATGAGTGATCCTCATCTTCAGGGCATGTGTCCGGACTCCATAGATCAAGGGGTTGAACAATGGTGGGACGATGAGCGAGGGGACAGAGAGAAGAATATGGATAATAACCGGGAGCTTAATACTGCCCAACCTGTACCTGATGAAAATGAATAAAAACCCAACCAAAAACATGGAGAAGTTGAGTAGATGGGTGACCAGGGTGTGGACGGCTTTCTGCCGGGATTCTCCTGACATGTTCAAGCAGATAAGAAATATCTTCAGGTTGGAGAAAATAGTAACAAAGATGGTGACAGATAAGTAGACGATGGTCACGGAGGCAGAGTAGAGTTGACTGATGGAAGAGTCCACACAGGAGAGGACAACCAGAGACATATTGTCACAGTATACATTGTTCATTCTGTTCCTGCAGAGAGGAAGCTTCCATGTTAGGAGCACTCCTATAAGTACAAGTATGAAGGTCACAATGAATGATCCAACGATGAGGTTCATGATCCTTTCATTGGTTAGCAAGATGACATAATGCAATGGGTGACAGACGGCCAAATATCGATCATACGCCATGATGGTAAATGTGCTCATTTCATAGACAGAAAATAAGGCAATACAGAAAGCCTGAGCGATGCATTGACCATGAGTGATGGTCGTGGAGGAGGAGATGAGGTCAACTATCAACTTCGGGAAAAACAATGAACTCCCAAAAATTCCATTGAGGACCAGATTACTTATGAGGATATACATGGGTTCATGTAACCTGATATCTGTGACTACAACAAACACAATGATAATACTTAAGAGCACAATGAATAAATACAGGACAATGGACAGGACACAGTACAGATATCTCAGTCCCTCCATCTCTACAAGCCCCAGGAGGACCAGATTGTTGCTGATATTGAACACATTTTCCATGTTGCCTTTTCCAAACAGAGATGATTAAACATAAGACCCTGAAGAAAAGAAAGAGAGAAGTTTCAACCAATTTTTTTCAAGGACCTGTTCAGCTAAAATAAACAACACTATAAACACAAGCAAGAAAATAAACAATCAGGGACAAGTCTATGCTACCACTATACAAGTGCAGTTATAACCTACAATACCGCCATATAAAGACCACATAGTGGTCAGACCCCAGCTAAGGTCACTGTCACATGACTACAGTACCGATCCAACACAGAAGCAAAAAACAGTGACATTCAGGGACTCATAGGAGATGTGTTCTCTGGTGTGTTGTTCTCTTATCTGATGAGTTGTTCTCTTGTCTGATGAGTCCTCCTTTTTCCCTTCTCTTTTCCATCTGACTCAGAATGGCATGAAAACTTAATATGATATAACAACAATAATATGATACTAATAGGGGTCTGCTATAGGCCCCCAAATATAACAGAACCCATGGAAGATGTAATCCTCAGGCAAATAGATGAGGCCGTTAATCAGAATGAGGTTGTTATTATGGGCGACTTTAACTAGCCAGACATAAATTAGGAATCTGAAACCTGTAGCTCTTATAAAGGAAGCAGGTTTTTGTCAATAACTAAGGATAATTACCATTCCAAAATGGTGCAGGAACCAACTAGTGGAAAGGCCCTTCAAGACTTGATATTCACTAATAGACCTGACAGAGTAACAAAGGTTCAGGTTGAGGGGTACCTAGGGAATAGTGACCATAATATAATAAACTTCCATTTATCCTTCAATAGAGTTTTTTGTCGAGGAGCCACAAAAACACTGAATTTGAGGAAGGCTAATTTTTTTCTGCTTAGGGTGGCCCTAAACCGTATTGACTGGGACAATGTGTTTAAAAATGTCAGAACAAATAATAAATGGGAGATCTTTAAGAACATCTTAGGCACCCACTGTGAGAGGTACATACCTTATGGTAATAAAATAATTAGAAACAGGAAAAACCCAATGTGGAGCAAGAGGGATGTAAAAGAGGCAATAAATAACCAAAAGAAAGCGTTTCATCTACTAAAACAGGAGGGCAGTGAAGAGGCACTAAGAAGCTATAGGGAAAAAAATAAAGTGTGTAAAATAATGATTAAGGCAGCAAAGCTGGAGACAGAAAAACATATTGCCATAGAAAGTAACAGTAACCCCAAAATATTTTTACCTATATAAATAGTAAAAAGATTAAAACAGAAAATGTTGGCCTTTGAAAAGTAGTGAGGAAGAGACTGTAGAGGGCGATGAGAAAAAAGCAAACCTATTAAACACTTTTTTCTTTACTGTATTTATCAAGGAGGAGGATGAGCTTTCTGTTGATGAGCAGAGGGATGAGGTAAACTCCACCTTAAATGTTTCTTATCTAACCCAGGAAGAAGTGCAGCTCCGCCTTAGGAAGCTTAAAATAGACAAATCCCCAGGTCCTGATGGTTTACATCCCATGTCCTAAGGGAGTTAAGTAATGTCATAGATAGGCCTCTTTTCTTAATATTTATGGACTGTCTAATAACGGGGTATGTCCCAAAGGATTGGTGCATAGCAAATGTGGTGCCAATATTCAAAAAGGGGTCAAAAAGTGATCCAGGAAACTATAGTCCGGTAAGCTTAACCTCTGTTGTAGGTAAAATGTTTGAAGGTTTTCTCAGAGATGCTATCCTGGAGTATCTCACCGAATATAAATGTATAATGCCGTTCCAGCATGGGTTTATGAAGGATCGGTCCTGTCAGACTAATCTCAACAACTTCTATGAGGAAGTTAGTTCTAGACTGGATCGGGTGAGGCACTGGATGTCATATATCTGATTTCTCTAAAGCATTTGGTATGGTGCCACATAAAAAGTTGGTAAGTAAAATGAGAATGCTTGGACTGGGGGAAAATGTGTGCAAGTGGGTAAGCAACTGGCTCACTGATAGAAAACAAAGGGTGGTGATTAATGGTACATACTCAGACTGGATCGCTGTTACTAGTGGGGACCACAGGGCTCAGTATTGGGCCCTATCCTCTTTTATATTTTCATTAATGATGTTACACAGGGATTGCACAGTAGAATGCACAGTAGAATGATGATACTAAGCTCTGTAAAGTAATCAACACAACAGAGGATAATGTGTTATTACAAAGGGATCTGGATAAGTTGGAGGCTGGGGCAGAGAAATTACAGATGAAGTTTAACATAAAAATCCATTACATGATTACATGTTAAATGGAAAAACGCTGGGTAAAAGTGACATGGAGAAGGACTTGGGAATCCTGGTGGACAGTAAACTTAACTGTAGCAGCCAGTGTCAGGCAGTAGCTGCCAAGGCAAATAGGATCATGGGGTGTATTAAAAGGGCATAGATGCACATGAAAGAACATTATTTTTCCCATTATACAAGTCACTGGTCAGACCAAACAGGGGATATTGGGGGCCGTTTTGGGCACCATTTCACAGGAAAGACATTGTATAGCTTGAACAGGTTCAAAGGTGGCAACAAAATAATAAAAGGACTGGGTGGACTGCAATACCCAGAAAGATTAGCAAGGTTAGGGTTATTTAGTTTAGAGAAAAGATGGCTTCGGGGGAACATAATAAATTGTTCTGGAGAAGGGTCTGGATACATTTATAGATGTAATATAACAAGTTATAGTGACCAGGATTCTGGAGAAGGGTCTGGATAAATTTTTAGATGTAATAATAAAAAAAAATTATAGTTACCAGGATTCTGGAGAAGGGTCTGGATACATTTCTAGATGTAATAATATAACAAGATATAGTGACCAGGAATCTGGAGAAGGGTCTGGATACATTTCTAGATGTAATAATATAACAAGTTATAGTGACCAGGATTCTGGAGAAGGGTCTGGATAAATTTCTAGATGTAATAATATAACAAGTTATAGTGACCAGGATTCTGGAGAAGGGTCTGGATACATTTCTAGATGTAATAATATAACAAGTTATAGTGACCAGGATTCTGGAGAAGGGTCTGGATACATTTCTAGATGTAATAATAGAGCAAGTTATAGTGACCAGGATTCTGGAGAAGGGTCTGGATACATTTCTAGATGTAATATAACAAGTTATAGTGACAAGGACTGTGGAGAAAGATCTGGATTGGTGATGAGCGATTGTGTCAACTATCGTTATCGATTCGATAGTCGATAACAGATTATCGCCGATGACCATTAAAGTCTATGGGAGAGGAACAACAGCTTCGTTCTTACACCCAAACAGGGCTGGAGAAGATGGAATTAACATCCACAACAGTAAACTGGATATGTGCTACATCTTAGACAACACAATTATGCAACAAGAGTCACAGAAAAAAACTGACTATTCACTATCCCTGTCCTGGAACAGAGCATGACCCCCAGATTAAAAAGTGCCGGAAAAAGGAGTCTTTGAACCACAACTTTAGTTGAACTGGACATTGACTATACCTGTCCTGGACCGCAGCATGCAGGTTGCATTAACCACTGAAGAACAGATTGGCGACGCTGTTCGTTACTGAGATTCACAGGGCCCTGACCCAGCGATGACACGCCTGACGGTCCTGCAACCGACGATCCGAGTTCTCTTATTAAAAGACGGCAAATCACAGCTATTCTTAAATCCCTCTAATTTCCTACAGCCAACTAGGATTAGAAACTGAAATGTTTCTAGCGAATACCTGTGAAATGCGGTCTGGTGGAAGAACCGTAAGACAAAATCAACAGTGTTCTTCCTTCAGTCCCAGGGATTTACAACTGCCCAGTAGGACTAGGAATTGATAGTTTTCAACAAACTATCATACAAGTGCACTATCTGCGCCAAACTGAGATTCAACGAGTGCAATAAAACTATTCAGAAGTTACACAGATGAGAAATTGCGTTTTTTGCAGCAA
Source organism: Phyllomedusa bahiana (assembly GCA_025379985.1). Taxonomy (NCBI): domain Eukaryota; kingdom Metazoa; phylum Chordata; class Amphibia; order Anura; family Hylidae; genus Phyllomedusa; species Phyllomedusa bahiana. Next base: position 20,707 of record JAODAL010056856.1, read on the forward strand.
TGACAAACGAGAACAGTTACTAGAAAATTTCTGTATCCTAATGTAAGTACAAGGTGGCTCTTTGAACAAAACTGGGCTGCACAAAATAAAAGGTACAATTTCACCTCAGGTGCGAGGTGTGCTGGCCAAAAAGTGGTAAAACACTGATGATGAACAGGAAAAGCTGTTCTATGCAAAGTGAGGTCATGTGATTTTTCCAGCCAATGACAACCATACACATCCCAGTCATGACGTCGCACACACATCTTACCCTGCTCTATGATCTAAGCTGATTTGCTGGGCGCAAAAATGACAGGAAGCGCCGAAAATGTCACGATAGTAAGAGATTATCTGCAGATTCTCACCTAAAATATCGCGTGATCGGAAATTTCCGATCAGCCTAAAAATCGTGCCGATTTCAACTTTGTTGATTTATAATCGCTCATCCCTAGTCTGGATTTCTGTATGTAATAATATAACAAGTTATAGTGACCGAGATTCTGGAGAGGGGTTGTTGATCCAGGGATTATTCTGATGCCAGATTGGAGTTGGGAATAATTTTTTCCCTAACATGAGGACAATTGGCTCCTGCCTCATTGGGGTTTTTTGCCTTACTCTGGATCAACACTTTAGCACAACAGGCTGAACTGGATGGACGTCTTGTCTTTTTTCGGCCTCACAAACTATGTAACTTCTCCCTGCAGAATTTAACACACAAACATCTTAGTCTTCTCACTTTTCCAGAACTTCCCTACCAATTCCCATCTCTGGTATGGGTGCCTCCAAGTAGTAGGTAATCATGTTGCCAACCATTAAGTAGGTAGGTATATAAAACCCATAAGCAATTATAGGCCCCTGTACTATTAGATACCCCTGTAGTAAATATACAGCCCCCTAGTAGTAGATATTCCCTGAAGGCAGGCCCCCCTGAGGATTTGGGACATATGGCCACAGTAGTAATTGGGAGGGAACACCCCCCGTAGAAATAGGGATACAGCCCCCTGTAATAGGGACCCCACCCCCGTAAAGGAGCCATCAGCCCTGTAGATTGAGGTTATACACCCCCCGAATTTTACCTACAGCCCCCTTAGAAGGTACCCATACACCCCCGAATTTAGCCTACAGCCCCCTTTGATAGGACCTACAGCCCCCCTTTGATATACCATACAGCCCCCTGTAATTGGGAGGATACACCCCCCGAGATTGTAGCCATACCCCCCTGTAATTTGGACCATACAGCCCCCTGTAATTGGTACCATACACCCCTGTAATTTTTTTAAGCCATACAGCCCCCTTTAATTGATATACAACCCTTAGATGTACATACACCCCCTGAGATAGTACCGATACGCCCACTGTAATGGGAGCCATAAACCCCCCTTAATAGGTACAACAGCCCCCCGTAAGGTCCTTTCACCCCCCGTAATAGGTACCCCAACACCCCCTTAAAGGTAGGTATACAACCCCCGGAAGTCGATACAGCCCCCCGTGATTGGAGCCTACAGCCCCCCCTTAGATTGGTACCTACACCCCCCGTAATTGTTAGCCATACGCCCCCCCTTTGTTTTTAGCCCAAAAAGCCCCTTAATTGGGAGGGATACAGCCCCCCCTAATTGGGAGTATCCCCCCTTAGATTGGTACGATCAGCCCCCGTAATTGTTTGCCAACAGCCCCCCGAATTGGGTGTATACCCCCCCTGTAGATTGGTAGTAACAGCCCCCTGAGATTGGTAGCGATAAAAGCCCCCGTAATTGGGGACCGAACAGCCCCTGTAAAAGGTACGATACATCCCTGTAAATAGTAGCGATAAACCCCCTTAAAGGGAGCAAACGCCCCCTTAATTTGGGAGGTAACAGCCCCCTGTAGATTTTTAGTATACAGCCCCCCTTTTAGTACCCATACGCCCCCGTAGATAGGTAGCGAAAAGCCCCGTAGATTTGGGACGATACAGCCCCTTTTGATTGGTAGGGATACAGCCCCCGTAGATTGTAGGTAACGCCCCCTGGAATGGGACCAATACAGCCCCCCGTAATTGGGAGGTATAAAGCCCCTGTAATAGGGCCCCCCCCCCTTCATGGCGTTGGGTGAGCTCCTCTTCAGCTCCTCCCACAGTCTTATTTGGCCCAAATAACCAAATTCCCCACTCTTCCCCCGGTTTCGATCCCCCAGGTTGGCAAGCTGAAGGGTGGCACCCAAACCCCCCCCCCGAACAAATTTGGGGGTGCCGGACTAAGTTAGTCCCTTCGGCGCCCTCCTCTAAGGCCTTTCCCCCGAACCCCCTCGCCAGAACCCTCAAAGAGTTTTTTCCGCCCGGGAAGTCCCCCTTTTCCCCACGGACTTGAATAGACG
>JAODAL010056857.1:0-23033 GCA_025379985.1 Phyllomedusa bahiana
TAAACCTTTTTTTTTTTTTTTTTTTATTACTAGAGGGGCGCCCAGCTCCCAAAAACACACAGTATGCGCCACAGTACATCGTGTGAACATAGCCTTACACACTTACAAGGTGCAGCCCGCCCAACTGAACAATAGTGGCATCATCAATTGGCTGTTAAGCCAGCATGGTGCAATGTACACAACTGTACGATTGACGCCTTATGTAAAAAATTTATTTTTTGTACAGATATTAAGGTAGCCACACCCATCATGTATAGAAGACGTGTGAGTTGTCGTCTATTAGTACTTTACACCTAATAAACCTTCCCATAAGACATTATTGCTGCTCCGAATCCTAATGGGAATTGGTTTCTGGTTGGCCTGAGGATCAGTAAGTGCCTCCATTCTGCTGTGATTTATATTTAAACAGTTTTACCATGAAGTAAAATTGACGTGAGAAGCTTGTAAATTAAATAACAAACATTTTCACCATTCATCATTATTAAAAAATTTGCACCATTTTTGTTTTAGCTGCTCCCTAGTATACATAGTGTACAGCTCATTTCCAGGGCATACAACGAGAGCTCCTCAGTCCTGGCTGGACATGCTCAGACATCACCTCTCCTCTCAGGCAGCTACTGTCAGTCTCTTCTCTTCCTAGTAATCACACACACTCACTGCTGAGCAAGTGTTCAACCCCAGGGGCTGACATTCTGCTCCTGTCCTCTGTACTCCTTAGTAATCACACACACTCACTGCTGAGCGAGTGTTCAACCTCAGGTGCTGTCATTCTACTCCTGTCCTCTGTACTCTTTAGTAATCACACACACTCACTGCTGAGCGACTGTTCAACCCCGGGGGCTGTCATTCTACTCCCATCCTCTGTACCTCCTTAGTAATCACACACACTCACTGCTGAGCGACTGTTCAACCCTAGGTGCTGTCATTCTACTCCTGTCCTCTGTACTCCTTAGAAATCACACACACTCACTGCTGAGCGAGTGTTCAACCCCAGGGGCTGTCATTCTACTCCTGTCCTCTGTACTCTTTAGTAATCACACACACTGCTGAGCGACTGTTCAACCACCAGGGCTGTCATTCTACTCCTGTCCTCTGTACTCATTAGTAATCACACACACTCACTGCTGAGCGACTGTTCAACCCCAGGGGCTGTCATTCTACTCCTGTCCTCTGTACTCCTTAGTATCACCACACTCCACTGATGGCGGTGTTCAACCAGTGTGTCATTAACTCCTGTCCTTGTACTTAGTAATCACACACACTCACTGCTGAGCGAGTGTTCAACCCCAGGTGCTGTCATTCTACTCCTGTCCTCTTACTCCTTAGAATCAAAACACTCACATGCTGAGCGAGTGTTCAACCCCAGGTGCTGTCATTCTACTCCTGTCCTCTGTACTCCTTAGTAATCACACACACTCAGTGCTGAGCGAGTGTTCAACCACAGGGGCTGTCATTCTCCTCCTGTCCTCTTTACTCCTCAGTAATTAATCAAACAGTGCAGATAAGCATTGGTCTATCGCCATTTTCCCTCCCCCTCCAAAAAAAACAAAAAACAATCAGGTATTTGTTTTGAGATAAAAAAAAAATATCCACAATTGGTTCCTGCAGGGATTGGAACCTGAGACTCCAATGCTGATAGGCAGAAGTGCTAACCCCTCAGCTATGAACATTGTTGTTAATCATGGCTCTTGTATTTTAGGTTACTTGACATTACATAAACATACCTTTGTTTGACTAGAGACTCAGGAGTGAGCACATACTGGGGAAAGGCATGGTGATATCAAGCCTGCTGGATCACATGATATGCAGTTCAAACAAATCATACATGCCCCTTTTGAAGACACTGAAACCTGAAGGGAAGACAATAGGACATGAAATGCCTTCATGGTAAAACCCATTTAATTCTTGTCCCATTTGTTCTGTGACATATTATCAGTCTACATAATACAGGCCTGTACTATGGCCATGTGTACAAGATGACGGTCATGTTTCTAGTTTTCATTTCCCATCAGGAATCCCAATTAACTGTAACAAAAAAATATATATATGTGAATATCATTGAAAATGAAAGGGGTTCTCCAGGACTCTCTTTTTATTTATTATATGGCTCCAAAATGTATTCTATTAAACCTTGTCATTCATACTGTAATGAGTCTATACAATATATGGGTTTCTCTATTTGACCTAAATTATTGATATCAATTATCTTTTAAGTGATATTCTCATTTTTTGAGATGCATATATATATATTTAACATTAATTTCATAAATTTTAAATTTCAAAGATTTTCAAAATTGTTTTATTTTCTCTAAAATCCTTTCTAGAAAGTTGATCTCTGATGTGTTTTAGTAATGGAGATCATCCAGAACCTCCAGCCAGGACACAACGTGGAACCAAAAGATATGTTTTTGTAATTTGAAAAGCTGGAAGATTTGTACGTTCAATGATGGAATTTGCTAACAAAGTCAAAGCCAGAGAGAGCAGCTGCATGAACGTCACTTAGGTCCATTCCAAAGACATCAGAAGCACCTGTCTCTCACACAGGGCCTTATGTATGAAAGCTGTCTAGTTGCCCATAGCTGTCTTTGTTGCCCATAGCAACCAATCAGAGCCCATAGCAACCAATCAGAGCCCATAGCAACCAATCAGAGCTCATAGCAATCAATCAGAGCCCATAGCAACCAATCAGAGCTCATAGTAACCAATCAGAGCCAATAGCAACCAATCAGAGCTCCGCTTTCATTTCATATAGTTCTCTGAAAAAAATTAAAGTGGAGCTCTGATTGGTCTCTATGGGCTCTGATTGGTACTGTGGACTCTGATTGGTCTCTATGGGCTCTGATTGGTTGCTGTCAGCTGTGATTGGTTGCTATGAGATCTGATTGGTTGCTGTGAGCTCTGATTGGTGGCTATGGGCTCTGATTGGTTGCTTTGGGATCTGATTGGTCACTGTGAGCTCTGATTGGTCGCTATGAGCTCTGATTGGTCACTATGAGCTCTGATTGGTTGCTATGGGCTCTGATTGGTTGCTATGGGCTCTGATTGGTTGCTATGGGCTCTGGTTGCTATGGGCTCTGATTGGTTGCTATGGGCTCTTATTGATGCTATGGGCTCTGGTTGCTATGGGCAACAAAGACAGTCTTACTGCTAGATAGTTTTGATACATAAGGCCCAATAACCTTAAAGGAGAAAAGGTTTGCACTGCAATACAAGACTGAACCCTTGGGCAGGGTCAGGACTTTTTCTGGAAAAAAAGCAGATTTGCTTTCTAATCTCACACGATTTATTTATTTTTAATCACCTGTGTATTACAAGTGCATCTTTAATTAAATTTGATATTTATGCTAAGTGTAGGAAATGCATTTCAGCACTGAACCAAGACCTTTAAAATTTAGGATTGGGATCACCCATAGGAAGGGGTAGCTGTGACTGACAACCTCCACACTGGTGCAATGGAAGCTTCAATCCTTGCCGTTTATTTATATAGCGCCGTTATCTTCCCCAGCGCTGTACAGAGATCACCATTCACACTTGTCCCTGTCCCCTTTGGAGCTTCACAGTCTAATTTCCAGATTAACCTATATGGATGTTTTTTTGTGTGTGGGGGAAACCAGAGAGGCTGGAGGAAACCCATTCAAACTCCTTGTAGATGTTGTCATTGGCGGGATTTGAACCTTGGACCCCAGCACTGCAGGACAACAGTGATAGCCGCTGAGCCACCATGCTGCACTGTGCTAACCATTGAGTCACCTTGTAGGCCCATACTAATCACTGCGCCACCATGCTGCACTTTGCTAACTACTGAGCCACCATGTTGCCCATGCTAAACACTGAGCCACCATGCTGCACTGTGCTAACCACTGAGCCACCATGCTGCCCTGTGCTAACCACTCAGTCATCATGCTGAACTGTGATAACCACTGAGCCATCATGCTGCACTGTGCTAACCACTGTGCCACCATACTGCATTGTGCTAACCACTGTGCCACCATGCTGCAGTGTGCTAACCCCTGTGCCACCATGCTGCATTGTGCTAACCACTGTGCCACCATGCTGCATTGTGCTAACCACTGTGCCACCATGCTAACCACTGAGCCATCATGCTGCACAGAGCTAACCACTGTGCCACCATTCTGCATTGTGCTAACCACTGTGCCACCATGCTAACCACTGAGCCATCATGCTGCACTGAGCTAACCACTGTGCCACCATACTGCATTGTGCTAACCACTGTGCCACCATGCTGCCTTGTGCTAACCACTGTGCCACCATGCTGCATTGTGTTAACCACTGTGCCACCCTGCTGCACCTTGCTAACTGCTGAGCCACCGTGTTGCCATAATAACCACTGCATCATTATGCTGCTCTGTGCTAACCACTGAGCCACTGTGCTGCGTAGGGGTATTCCTACCAAACACATTGATGTCATATGGAAAGGATATGCCAACAATATGTCCCAGAAGTGGGACCTGCACCTGTCTAGGAGGAGAGGTGACTGAAACCATCCCATTAATTTCAATTGAAGTTCCAAGTACTTCTAAGCAGAGAGGTATCGGGGCCTGTTCTCAAGACAGATACGGGTCCTAGAGGTGGAATCTGCAACCCTCACACATTCTGTCGATATACCATCAATGTGTTTCGGGGGGGACAAACCCTTATTAGCAGTGTTGTGCTTCACATTCAACTCAAACTCTAATTCATTCGGAATCCAAGCGTTTCAATTCAGATCAAACCGAATTGATTTTGGGAAATATTCGCCAACAAATTGACCATAACAATGATCCTAACCCTTTACTGGGGTGAGAGCTTAGGATTTTTTTTAACTGGTTTTGACTGATTTAACCCATTCCCTGCCACGTTCGGTCACATAGCGCTGTCATTTTGACACGTAAGCAATCCTAATGTGCCATCTGGTCGGAAAGAACACCATGACAGCAGAATCCCCGGGGACTGGGTAGGTTGGCTCATTCCAAATCAACAAAGAAAAAGACTAACCAGTTTAGGGTTAGGTCAGGAGTAGGGCTGGATTTAGTATTCGGGTCAAAGTGCAAAAACGTCAGGTTTAGGATATCCTAGACCTGAGTTGTTTCACAAGTTTGGTCCAATGATTGTCAGATTTGAGCAGCCGTACTTGTTAGAGCATACACTAATGCATCGTAACACAAGGTTGAAGTGGCCATTCACTTCCATTACATATCCTTCCGGTCAATAAGCAGTCACACAAACTTTGGTTAATAAAATTATTAGAAAATAATACAATTTTACTCGGTTTCAGAGAAAAGAGAAGTCCAGTCCCAGCGCTGAGGTAGAGGAATGACATATGAGTAATCCACCAGGCGAAGGGGAATCTCACACAAACACAAAAAAGTGTTACTTTTAAGACTTCTCCAGTACTTTCCAGAAGGGCTGCTTCCAGGTATATACAGAACTTCCACCATTGCTTAAGTGGTAAATGGTGACCTATGATAGTGCAACCGTTAATGTTTTTTTCCCCTGTAATGAAGAGTACATAATAGGGTTAATATCAATTTCACTAGTGATATAGGGTGCAGTGTAAGGTTAATGCCTGTCTCTTTGGTGATCTAGGGAACATAAGGCAATGCCCATTACCCTAGTGATCCATAGTACAGACCAGGGTTATGCCAATTTCACTGGTGATCTAGGTTATCATAATGAAAGTGATGGTCCATTTCACAGGGGTTCAACAGATGTCATTGAAAAAGGTAATATCCATTTTCAATATATTGAGGAGTGAAAGGGTTAATACCCATTTTCTTGGTGGTCTAGTATAGTGAAAGGGTTAATGCCTATTTTTTGGTGGTCCAGGGCAGTGAAAGGCTTAATACCCATTTTCTTGGTCAACTAGAGTAGTAAAAGGGTTAATACCCATGTTCTTGTAAGTCTAGGGTAGAGAAAGGGTTAATGCCTATTTTATGGTGGTCTAGGATAGTGAAAGGGTTAATACCTATTTTTTTGGTGGTCTAGGGCAGTGAAAGGCTTAATACCCATTTTCTTGGTCTAGTGTAGTAAAAGGGTTCAAATCCATTTTCTTGGTGGTCTAGGACAGTGAAAGGGTTAATACCTATTTTCTTGGTGGTCTAGGGTAGTGACAGGGTCAATAACCATTTTCTTGGTCGTTGAGGATAGTGAAAGGTACAATACCTATTTTCTTAGTGGTCTAGGATAGTGAAAGGTTTAATTCCAATTTTCTTGGGGGTCTAGGGTAGTAAAAGTATTTACACCCATTTTCTTAGTGGTCGAGGATAGTGAAGTTAATACCCATTTTCTCTCTGGTCTAGGGTAGTGAATGGGTAAATACTGATTTTCTTGGTTGTCTAGGGTAGTGAAAGGGTTAATACCCCTTTTCGTAGTGATCGACCCTCAGCCGTCACCCCCAGCTCAAGGGCACCAACCCAAGCCGGCAACTACCAGCTTGTAATCCGGCTCCCAGGGACACCGCCCTGCCGAGCCCCCATACCTTCGCCAGACCACAAACCAACCAAACTTATTGGGGACCATCACCATACCCCTTATAAGGAGGAATGGTTACCTCCATCTTGGTTTGCTGCACCACACCCACCTCCACAGGCTGTTATATCAATGCACTATGCTTTCTAAGGTTGGTGCTTTTTTATTTTTCTCTCTGCATTTTGGAGGCCGTTTGGCACAGTGAGAGGTCTGAAGTTGACCCTAGTGAGAGATAAGATAGAGTAGGACCACCCGGCTGAGATCCCGTTGTAAGCCGGGGGTGGCATGAGCATTTTATTGGCCAAAAACATGCGAACTAAGAATCTCAAAGTTTTTTTTTTATCACCATACCTGGCTCCCCAGAACCTTTCTGTCACCAGCTCCCAAGGACCTCACACCGCCAAAGCAAGCATCCATGACACCTCATGGATGTGCCGCCCCCTACAGCCCCAACGCTCTCTCCACTCCTTTCTGGATCCCTAAAGTCCAGATGTCCAGACCCACATCGTTAAGGTGAACCCCATCACTCCTCCAAAAATTCCCTTCACCACACTCAAGATCCCGGTGTCTCACAAATACACCTCCATTCCGAGCTACAAAAGCCGAGATCACTCGGTTGAACCTCACCCTGGCACTATTAAGCCTGGATACCGATACCGCATGCCTTCAATATTGGCGCGGCACCACCTCTGACCACAACGTTATCAGCTCCGGAAACACCGACCATAAACGAAGCAGATCATAGCGCACATCCCGGATGAGTTCCATTAGAGGCTGCGCTCCCAGGTCATTCCCCCCTACATGGAAAACCACTATGTCCGGCTGCCTGTCCCAGCTGACGAAATGGTGGAACTCCGATAGCACATGTCGCCACTGGAGGCCTCGGACCCCCAGCCACCGCACCGACACCTGGTCCCTTGGTAGACCCAACTGCCTTCCATTCGGCCGTATGTCCGCTCGCACGGCACCCCAATGGACGAACGAATGTCCCATGATCCAAACCAGGCATGGGGCGTTCGCTGGAAGATAAAATCGAAGTATAAAAGATAAAAAAGAAAACAAAACAGGACACACAAAAATAGACCCACCAATCAGTCCGACAGGACTAACGAATATCCCCAACATAGAACCAGCCCCTCCCCCCCTCTTTTTTTTTCTTCTTTTTTTTGAAAAGACCATCTGCCCATCCTTCAAACCAAATGAGGCCGAATATACAAACGATACCGATCGGACTCCCATCTTCCGATGCGCTGGACCATAGCGGCCCCCATCCCATTGCAAGCGGCTTCCGTCGCCGCACCGATCCGAAAAGAATGTGGTGCGAATTGCCCCGGATCCAAACCCAGCCGCAACAAACAATTCCTCAGTACCGCCGTAAATTGAAACCTTGACAAGAAGGAACCATCGCCATGTTGTAGCAAGGGGCCTGTAAGACACTCATAATTAGCTCTATAGGCCAAAAAACAGTGAATCGGGCACATGAGGGAACCCCCCACCGCACCCAGACGCACCCTCTTACCCATCGCCTCTCTATCCGTCTTGGATCTTCTGATCCAGAATACCAAACACTGATCCTCCACCCAGATATCCCATGAAAGCAAGCCTCCTGCTCTGCTTCTACTTGGGGAAACCAATTCCCCTATCTGCAAAGCCCCAAAGAACGCAAGCGCAAAAGCCAGTTTGAACAGACGCAGTTCAGAAACCCCCTCACATACCCCTTCAAAGGCCGAACCCAGCTGTTCAAGCAGCCGAAAGACAATGGGGTGCCGACCATCTACGCTCCTTCCCCCCGTTCGAAAACCCCGCAAACACCGGGCTATTACGAAATCCTTCGTAAAATCCCGCAACCCCCTGCACCTGAAACCGAAAGACAGGTCCGAAATAAAACGATTCACCCGTGACACAGACCAACAAACTACAGAGGGCCGCCGACCCATCCTCCTCAGAGGAAAGTGCCCCAATCCTATCCAGCCAGCACTCCCACAAAGCCCATGCCGCCTCATAGGCCCTCCATGTCGATTCGGACAACGATGCCCTAAACAATCTATGTGCCGTCACCAAACCACGTTCCAAATATGTTGACGAACTTCCACTCCCTCTTCCGCAGCCCCAGGAGCCAGCATCTGAAAACGATCCCACTGTGAACGAGATAGTGCATCAGCGATATCATTTTGAACCCCCGGCACATGCTCCGCCACCACCCAGGCATTCAACTCCAAAAACGTAACACAAAGCGACGCAACAGCCGAACAACCGGAGGGGGCGAGGCCGTCAATCCATTTATCGCCTGCACAACCCCCAGATTATCACAATGTAACCGCACTTTCTGATCCCGAAAATGTTGCCCCCAAATCTCTACAGCAACCACGATCGGGAAGAGTTCCAGTAGTGTCAGATTCTGACTGAACCATGCCTCCAGCCAAGAGCTGGCCAAAGAGCAGCGCACCAGGCCCCCTGACAATAAGCCCCAGAACCATTACTCCCCGCAGCATCTGTGTATACCTCCAAAACAGTAGACAACACCGCCTCATTATGTATAATTGAGCGCCCATTGTAATTGTCCAAGAAGTCCCCCCACACTCTCAGGTCGTCCCGGAGTTCCCTTGATAACCTCACAAAATGATGTGGCGCCGACACCCCAGACGTCGCCCCAGCCAAACGGCGACAAAAAACCCGACCCATGGGGATAATCCGACAAGCAAAGTTTAGCTTCCCAAGCAAGGATTGCAACTCCCTCAAAGTGATCTTCCTCAACAGGCAGGCCCGCTCCACTTCGGCTTTCAAGGCCTCCAGCTTAACAACCGGCAAACGGCACTCTATACTCTTAGAGTCCATACAAATCCCAAGAAAATTGAGGCACGTCGTGGGACCCTCCGTCTTCTCTGGCGCCAAAGGGACCCCAAACTTCGCTGCCAACCACTGAAATGAAGGCCGAAGAACCGGTAAGATCCTGGACCGCCCATTCCAGGAAACTGCTGAATGCCTCGAAATATGCACAGGAGATGGAACATCCCATGGGAAGACAGCGGTCCACAAAATAAGAACCCTCCCAGTAACAACCTAACAACTTCACGCTGCCGGGGTGTACCGGAAGTAGACGAAAGGCGGATTCAATATCCGTCTTTGCCATCACTGCCCCCCGCCCACATGTGCGGACCAACCGTACTGCAGCATCAAAAGACGTATAGACAACGGAACACAATTCCGGATCTATACCATCGTTAACCGAGAGCCCCCGAGGGTAAGAAAGATGTTGAATGAGCCGAAACCTATTCGGCTCCTTCTTGGGAACTACCCCCAACGGAGACACAACCAGATCCGAGACAGGAAGGGAGGAAAAGGGGTCCGCCATCCTCCCTAGAGCCAACTTCTTATCCAATTTCTCCCTAACCACCCCCGGATAGTCCAAAGCAGAACGAAGGTTTTTTTTTGAAAAGGGGACCGAATGACCAGGAGGCGCAATTCTGAACCCCTCCCTAAAACCGTCCATCAAACGGCCTGCTACAACCCGATCCGGAAACCTACTTAGAAACGGCCCCATCTCGTCCAGTTCACCGGCATCAGACCCGTGGGAATGATTGGCCCCCCCTTTTCTTTTTCCCTTCCGGAAGCACCGTGAAGCCCCATGCGATCCTGCATTGCATATGGAGCACACATGCTTGAATCGGCAACCCTCCCCAAATCGACATTGCCCCTCATTGAATTGCCAACATGCGCCAATTTTAGACCCCGCACCGGATCCGACTCCCGACATTCCCGCTGCACCAGAGAGGCCATAACGCGTCATCACTTTTAACCACAGCCCGATGTCCTTATGGTCCCACCGAATACTGGGCCGTACCGCCTTGTGCTGACGAAATTGCTCGTCATACCACAACCAGCCCTGACCGCCGTATACCCTATAGGCTTCGCTAATGGCGTCCATGTAGCAAAAGAGGGCTGAGCAATTCTCTGGGGCCTTTTAACCAATTACACTAGCCAAAATGGCGAAAGCTTGTAACCAGTTGGGAAAGGTCTGCGGGATCAACCGCCACCGCCTCTTCTCTTCCTCCTCCTTTTTACTATCCTCCGTCTTCCCTTTATCCAAATTAAACTTCTCCAACGGCAGCAGAGAAAAAATCTCCACATACTCATCTTTCCAAATCTTCTCCCTAACCTCCTTCTTAAGATGGGCGCCCAGGGGACCCTCAAAACAGACATATACTTCCCCCTTGACCTTATCGTCTATCCGAACACCTTCCAAAACTTCCTTTTCCGTTTGAACCGAAACCGTCACTCCCCCTGACCTCGCCAAGGACTCTCCGCCCGACGCCACGCCGACCTCCGCCGGTGCCACGCCTACTGAACCAACCGGCCTTCAGGCTGCCAGCGGCGACGACGCTCTACTCCCATCCCCCCGCCGCAACAGGGACAGCAGGGCCCAAAAACCACCCCCCAAATACAGCCAACAGGGAACCGACACACCCCAAGAGCCCCCCGGACCCCCAGACCCCAGCCCCGACAAATCCAAACCCCTGACTGACAATGAAGAAGAAGAAAAACATAGACGAGACACGGACAAACACTCACCCGACGGCGCAGGCGCTGAGTTCCCGCCAGTCGTAACCATGGATCCCAGACGAAAGTCAGTCTGCGTCGGAGAAGACTCAGGCTCCACGGAAGGACCAGCCCCCGCACTCCGGCGCGGGGAAGTAGAAATAGCACGCTGAGGAAGGCTCGGGTCACAGCCATCACCGCAGATCGGAACCCTTAACGGAACAGGAGGAGCCACAAGTGAAGAAGCAAGGCCGGCATCCCGCCGCCCGCCATCCGACCCGGGAGTTGGACAACCGGAAACCACTGCAGACACCACGGACCTCAGCCGACCTACTGCACCCCCGACCGGCACGTCGCCAGGGGAAACAGCCGAATCCATGAAATCACTGACAGCAAGAGCCACCCCAGGGGCAGACCGTGTAGGCCTGCTGACCCTGGAATGCTCCGCAGAGCCCGGCCGTTTACTCGGATTCCTCCCAGACCTAGACATGCGGCTGCAGCCCGCGACCCAGAGCCTGGAGGGTCCCCGGAGGGGCTCCTACGCCGAGCCCGGGCTCTAGGAGTAAAATCGGGGCTCAACCTTAGAGGTGGTTGAGCCCTGCGCCGGGACCTGGGAGGTGACGGGGAAGGGCCCATAGGGGCAGCAGCAGGAGGAACGGCAGCTGCAAAACCACCCCCCAAGATCCCCTGAACCTGGGCTTGCAGCCAGTCAGGGCCGTGGGCACCGGCAGCACGCCGGAGCCCATCCAGAATGTCCTCAACGCCAGCCCAATTAAGTAAAGGACGGAGATGCCACGGAGCAGGTCACCAGGAAGCGCAGGGACCAGCCACTTCCTTCTCTTCACGACTGCGTCTGCCCGCGCTCCAGGCAGGGCGTGGTTTAAATATGCCACGCCCCCAAGCGGCTGACGTCACCCCGGCTCACCGGGTCATGCGGCGCCTCCCGTCATCGGTTTGCGCGCCGCGAGTCCGGCCCCGTGCTCAATGGGTGATAGCACCCTCCACCCCCAACTACTACAACTGTGTACAAATAGGCCATATGGAAAGAGACCACCTAGTTTGGAGAACCCCTTTAAGAGCTAAGTGTGGCCACGTTCAAAACTTTCCAACACCCTCTAGCAGTCACCCTGTTCTTGTAGGCCCAATCATGCTCAGTTAGGTCTACGGGGGCGCCCCCCCCCCCCCCATTATAGAAGACCATTTGCATTGCACAACGTGTTTCATGTAAGTGATGGGATTTTTTTTATGACAGTCTACAATAAATTTACTACAGATATTAAACTTTAAAAAAGCTTTGATATATTTGAGGAAACAAGTGCCTTTGTCTTTGATCTGTAAAGTCCATAAGGCGTTTTCTTAGCTGAGGCTATAAAATGCAGCAATCTGTAAGAATCCTATTTATACTCGGAGCAGAGTGTGGAAATAGTCGCTGCTCAACGTGGACCCATTCCCAGTAGTTTAGAGAGAGTTTCTGGAAGGAAACCAATTCTAAATGAGAACCACTCACACGGCTGTTCTTTCTTGGCCACTGTCGATTTACTTATCTAATTCCTTTACTGGAAAAATGGAAAGAGATGATTTTCTTTAGACTTTCCCCCACTACCACCTGTAGCTGCATAGGAACAACGCCTATACTGGTCAGAACTCATATCAGTCCATAGATTAAAGGAACACTACAGGATTTTTTACTTAAAGGGGTTTTCTCATTACATTAAATGGTCTTCAGAATAAGGGGACAATGAAAACGAGCAGCTTTGCAATTGGATGTCATTTGCAAAGCTGTCTTTTTTTCACAGGATCCCTTATGTTCATTTTTTGTAAACACTGATCCCCAGTGCTGGTCGGATTCCGCCTCCCTGCATGTGATAGACTGCCGGCTGTGGTCATTTACATCTTGTCCGGATCCCGGTCGCATTAACGTATGCGTGCAGAGTTTGCGCTGTTCACTGACAGCGATCACTGGTAGTTTTGACGTATGCGTGCGGGGTTTGCGCTGTTCACTGACAGCGATCACTGGTAGTTTCAGCGTATGCGTGCGGGGTTTGCTCTGTTCACTGACAGCGATCAGTGGTAGTTTCGACGTATGCGTGCGGGGTTTGCGCTGTTCACTGACAGCAATCAGTGGTAGTTTAGACATATGCGTGCGGGGTTTGCGCTGTTCACTGACAGCGATCAGTGGTAGTTTCAGCGTATGCGTGCGGGGTTTGCGCTGTTCACTGACAGCGATCAGTGGTAGTTTCAGCGTATGCGTGTGGGGTTTGCTCTGTTCACTGACAGCGATCACTGGTAGTTTCAACGTATGCGTGTGGGGTTTGCGCTGTTCACTGACAGCGATCAGTGGTAGTTTCAGCGTATGCGTGTGGGGTTTGCGCTGCTCACTGACAGCGTCCAGTTATAGTTTCCACGGATGCGTGCGGGGTTTGCGCTGCTCACTGACAGCGATCAGTGGTATTTACGACGTATGCGTGCGGGGTTTGCGCTGTTCACTGCCAGCAAGCAGTGGTAGTTTCAGCGTATGCGTGCGGGGTTTGCGCTGTTCACTGACAGCAATCACTGGTAGTTTCGACGCATGCGTGCGGGGTTTGCGCTGTTCACTGACAGCGATCACTGGTAGTTTCGATGTATGCATGCGGGGTTTGCGCTGTTTCAGCGTATGCGTGCGGGGTTTGCACTGTTCACTGACAGCGATCACTGGTAGTTTCAGCGTATGCGTGCGGGGTTTGCGCTGTTCACTGACAGCGATCACTGGTCGTTTCAACGGATGCGTGCGGGGTTTGTGCTCTTCACTGACAGCGATCACTGGTCCTGCAGCAGAGAGATATCTTGTGCAGTCATATGTAAACACAGACAGATAAAGCGTATAGTTTTTGTTCTGCAGAGGTCACCCATCTCTCCCAGAATCCTGAATGTCAAATGCCCATTCTAATTACAAAGTATGTAGAGAGAGCAAGAAATGTATATATACACTATCGAGTTACATTTAGTATTTCACTTCCAATGATTCCTTAGTCGCTGACAGCTGAGCATCCCCCACCCTACCCCGCTCACACAGAATGAATCCTCATTTGCACACTTTGGGTTGTGTCTGCAGAGAAAAGGCACTTCCTGCTGGGAGGAGTAAC
Source organism: Phyllomedusa bahiana (assembly GCA_025379985.1). NCBI lineage: Eukaryota > Metazoa > Chordata > Amphibia > Anura > Hylidae > Phyllomedusa > Phyllomedusa bahiana. The sequence goes on from JAODAL010056857.1 coordinate 14,127, forward strand.
ATGCCCCTCCATTTCATAAGCTCTCCTTAGCAACCAGTATAAATGGCTGCCAAATGATGAAACGATAAAACCCCTTTAATTCATTAGAAATTGCTTTTCCGTACACTGTAATGCCAGTAACTTTTGTAATCTGCAGCTGAATACAGGATTTCTGTCTGAAGCAATTGTGCACATGACCTGCACGCTGGTTGAAAGAAAGACAATTGTGCTTTTCATGCTGGGAAGCCTGCCTTTCTATACATTCCTATAAGACTGTCTTGGAACCTCCCTTAGGAGGCTGGTTGTTTCAGCAGCTCAGCGTGCAGGTCACATGACCTAGTGGCGGCAGTGAGAAATACTTTATCCAGCTGCAGGCAAACAAAATCACTAACACTACTGTGCAACTAGAAGCAATTTCTAATGAACTAAAGCAAAAAAAAACAAAAAAACTGGAGTGGTCCTTTAATGTTACGCGGAATCGGATGTCTTGTAATGGTCTTCACTTCCCTTATAAATCATTTGACTATGGAAATCATTTCTTGAAGTGCTAAAAGATCTAGAGAAAAACAATATAGCGGGAAATACACAGAGGATGAAAATGTTGTGATGAACCTTAAAGGGGTTTTGCCACGATCTCATTTCATCCCTCCTGCATCCAGCTCCTCAGCTCTGTGTGCTGAGAAGGGGGCGTGTGTGATTTGTTTGAATTGCATATCATGTGACCCAGCAGGGTGACATCACCAGGCCTTTCCTCTCTCTAGTCAAAGAAAGGTCTGTTTATGTAAAGAGCTGTGAGTAGCTGAGAGGTAAATTTTTTTGCCTCCAGGCACAAGGGTCCTTGGTTCAAACCTGTGTTTTGTTTTTTTCTCTTTATCAATGCACAAACCTGATTGAGGTTTCTTTTTTATTTATTTGCTCTGTTTGACTAATTACTAAGGAGCACAGAGGACGGGAGTAGAATGACAGCACCCGGGGTTTGAACACTCAGTAGCTGCCTGAGAGGAGAAGTGATGTCTGAGCATATACGACCAGGACTTGCGTCAATTCCGGAGCTTGGAACGCACAACCCGGTGTTTGTGCTTCCGGCTTCCGGTCTCAGTACGCTTGGTTTTGTACAGTCGAGCTGCACTGATCACTTCCTGTGACGTGTGTCCCCTCTGAACAATTCATCTCGTTGGTTGGTTCTCCCTTACAACGCCATTTCCGGTTTTTGGAACGCAGGATCCCTTGCGTCCACTTCCGGTTGTTGGCCGGACGGGTTTCATGGGGTGGCCGTGATAGATGCGCCTGGACCACAGGCATGGCGTCTCAGGTGGTATAAAAATTTTACATTCTCTTTTGTGTATTAGAAATGTTTGTGCACTATAAAAGGGTGTTAATACCTTGTTACCCAGTCTATGACTAAGGGCGAATGAGCCCGAAACGCATCACTGACCACCCCTCTGATTCTTTAGTGTGTGCACACGGTTATTTTGTGTGGCTTCGTTTGTGCCGTTTTACGGAATTTCTACAATAAATTTTTGATATTTATCTACAACTTTGCTGGTGCTCATCCATCTTTTCTATTGGACTTCATGCATGCAGCGTGTCATGAGCGCGGAGTGAAGCACAGCATCAATACAAGTCTATGTGATTTATCATAACAAGGTGAGCTGCCTATCTCCTCTATTTCTTCACTGCGTGTTCCCATGTATTTGGCTTGCTCCCTTTTGCCACATTTTGCTACTATTGCAGTGATAATATTTATTGCCACATTGGTTACAAGAACTGTTACATGAAAAAAGAATTTCTTCTGTTAACGTGTTGCACACACCGCTGTTAACATGGCTCATGCAAAAGGCAGAGATGAAAAAGCCGCAGCGGTGTTCCAAAAAAGGAAAATTACGGATCAGAGGGGTGTGGATTTTTGCAATGTATTAAAATCATACAAAAAATTATTAGCCCAAGAATTACGTATCTGATGGGATGTCACCACCCTTCGTAATTATTTAAAACATGACATGATACCAAGAGGCTTGAGGCTTAAGAAAATACCTACTATTATATATTCTGCGGATTTTGTTCAAAAGTGGAACCACATACTGAGCACCTGTTCTACACAATTAATGTAGCTCATTACTCAATGTGAAGATGCCAAATTAGAAGAAATTTCCTTGGATATGAAAAAAGTGGAATTGGAATTACATAATTACAAAGAGTTGGATACCTATGAACAGGACTTACAACGTACCCGTGACAATATAGCTAAAATGGAGGAAATTATTATGGCAAACAAAAAGCATAAGTTTGACCGTGACATCAACGACTATGACAAAGTTCAGGTCTATGAGTGGGGCCGAAGAACTTCAGACAACATGGCTCCACACTCCATATTAAAACCAAGATGGAGGAAAAATAGCTGGAGGAAAAACTCTTATAGAAAGAGAGTCAGCTTTGGATCTGTTGACTCCTTGTCACATGAAGAAGATGATGAACGTGAACAGGAATCGGATGAACCTATTGCTTCCACCAGCAGTGCTCCACATAATCTATCTTACTTCAAGCAACCCAAGCATGCTAACAAATCCAAATCTGCAAAAAACGCACCAGGAGAGGTGGAAGACGCTACAAAAGAAAAAGAGAAGAGGAAGACGAGAAAGAACAAATAACCACCACTTCAGAGAATACAATTGATGTTTTGAATCTATCATCAAGTGAACTTTCTCAAGAACAACTTCAGCTACTCTCATTGGGACTTAATTTCGGTCTGGAGGAAAATTTTGATCTTTTTTCCACTTTGAAAGACATAAATCGTTTTGTATGTCTACTCACCTTGAAGCGTCACTTCTGGGACGATACAGAAGCTAATCCTGATACAAAGCAGTCCTCACTTAGTAATAAATTTAGTAATTTTGCATTTAAAGAGCAAATGTCTCTATTGTATCTTGAAGATCTGGCTCAGGACTCATGTGGTACAGACAAAATCGATGATTCCTTTGTCAGACAAATACGCCTTACTAATAAGGAATTTTACCCCATACATTCTAGGACAAATGCTATGGACCGGTTCCAGTATTTGATCGAACGTGACCTTAGGACCCTGGCTAATTCCGTTCCCCCCGCGTCTTGCCACCTCAATCTTAATTCCTCGCAAAGGAAAGCCTTATTTGATTTAAAGAATAATCATACCATTACTGTCAGGATGGCAGACAAGGATGGCACGGTGGTTGTCATGGACCGGGCAAATTATGATCTTTCCATGTCACTTATGTTACAGGATACATCTACTTATCTCAAATTGGAGAGAGATCCAACAAGCAAATTTCAGTCAGAAATAAAATGTTTATTAGAAGAGGGAGTTGCCTTGGGGTTCTTAGCCAGAAACAGTTGGAGTTACATGGTGGTGAACATCCTATTATGCCTATACTATATGGATTGCCCAAGATCCACAAAAATAAGGAATCTCCCCCCATGCGCCCAATTGTCTCTGGCATTGGCTCCCTTCTGGAGCGAGTATCACAATGGTTGGATTCCTTTTTACAACCCCTAGTTCAAAGGTACAGCTACCTTAGGGATACCAAAGATGTATTGACCAATTTACAACACAAGAAATGGTCTGAAAATCTGTGCTGGTTACTTGTGACATCGAGTCACTGTACACCAGCATACCACATAGGTAGCGTTTATCGGCATTACAGTTTCATCTTGTAGCATATAGCTCATATAATGAGGACCTGATACACTTCATTCTTATGATTACGGAGTTTCTTATGCATCACAATTATTTTTCATATAATAACATCGTATACCTCCAAGTGAATGGCGTCTCCATGGGTGTTAAGTACTCCCCATCACTCGCTAATCTCTCAGTCTCATGGTGGGAGATGCACTACATATATTCAGAGTCCAATCCTTTTGCAGATGACATAGAATGGTACGGCAGGTACATCGACGATCTCCTCCTCATCTGGAGGGGCGATGTGCCTGCCGTACACATGTTCATCCAGTACCTCAATAACAATCCGCTGAACTTTAGGTTCACCTATGATATACAGGACATGACCACAACATTTCTAGATTTAGAGCTCACTGGTATGTCTGGACATATTGTACTTACCAAAACCTTCCGCAAAATTACCAGCGGGAATACCATTCTCCATTTCAAAAGTTTTCATACAAGGCATACCAAGCGGGCCATCCCGGTAGGAGAGCAGATTAGGGCTAAACGCAATTGTAGTCTCCCTTCAAGCTTCCTAGCCGAAAGAGATATTATTAATAAAAGACTCAGAGCCAGAGGCTATCCAGACTGGACACTAGAAAGGGCTTCTAGGATTGTAGACGAACGTACCAGAGAAGATTTGTTGGCTACAAAATCAGTGTATAATAACAGCCAAACTAAAAACAAAAAGAGAGATAAATTAGTATTGGCATTAGATTATAACCATCATTTTGCCACAATTAAACGAATTATCTTAAAATATTTACCAATCCTACAGGAGGATGAAATTATGGATACCATCTTATACAAAGGTTGTCACATTGTGGCAAGGAAATCCAAGACCATTGGGGATATATTATCACCCAATCGAGTACATACCAGTGTTAATAAAACTTCTTGGTTGCGCCACAAGGGATTTTTTAAGTGTGGATCACATCCATGCAAAACATGCAAATTTGCATTTCCCATACACAATTTCTCCAACTCAGATTTTTCACGCCCCTATGAAATTAGAAGTTACATGAATTGCAATTCTCACCATGTGGTTTATGTCATCACTTGTACCATCTGCAATCTCATTTACGTAGGCAGCACTATTAGAAGATTAAAAACTCGATTTTTAGAACATCTCAGTGACATTTTTAACATTAATAAATCCAATGTAGCGCACCATTTCATAGAACATCATGGATCCTCAACACAAGGCCTCCGAGTTACAGCCATAGAGAATGTACGTAAACCCACACGGGGCGGTGATTGGGAATATCTATTGCGAGAGAGGGACGCGTATTGGATCCTGGTTTTGAACAGCATTCACCCAAAAGGGTTAAATATGCGCAGAGATGTTATGTATCACCTTTAGCTTAGCTCGTCTTTCTTGTGCTTTGTACTAACTTTTTATATATGTTTTTTTGCAAAAATCTGTAGTCATCATTTTTTCTATGTATACCATCGATTAACATAGTATTTTATCACACCACCCTCTGCCTGCGTTCCATGGATACTGTGTACGTACAGCATTAATGTTTTCATGAATGTGTTAATTGTTTATTAATAGTTTTTTTGTACTTACATTTTTTGATTAATACATCGTATGCGCTACCATGGCAACACACTTGCCGTCCGCCCCATCGTATATGCGTCAATTGCGGAGCTTGGAACGCACGACCCGGTGTTTGTGCTTCCGGCTTCCGGTCTCAGTACGCTTGGTTTTGTACAGTCGAGCTGCACTGATCACTTCCTGTGACGTGTGTCCCCTCTGAACAATTCATCTCGTTGGTTGGTTCTCCCTTACAACGCCATTTCCGGTTTTTGGAACGCAGGATCCCTTGCGTCCACTTCCGGTTGTTGGCCGGACGGGTTTCATGTGGTTGCCATGATAGAAGCGCATGGACCACAGGCATGGCGTCTCAGGTGTGTATAATAATTTTACATTCTCTTTTGTGTATTAGAAATGTTGGTGCACTATAAAAGGGTGTTAATACCTTGGTTACCCAGCTATGACTAAGGGCTGAATTGAGCCCGAAACGCGTCAGCTGACCACCCCTCTGATTCTCTAGTGTGTGCACACGTTCATTTTGTGTGGCTTGTTTGTGGCCGTTTTATGGAATTTCTACAATAAATTTTTGATATTTTATCTACAACTTTTGCTGGTGCTAATCTATATTTTCTATTGGACTTCATGCATGCAGCGTGTGATGAGCGCGGAGGGAAGCACAGCATCAATACAAGTCGATGTGATTTATCATAACAAGGTGAGCTGCCTATCTCTATTTCTTCACTGAGGAGCTCTCATCCCTGGTCGTATCCCCTGGAGACGAGCTGTAAACAGTGGATCACTAACGGAGCAGCTAAAACAAAAACGGTGCAGAATTTTTAATAATAATGAATAGTGAAAATGTATATTATTTAATTTACAAACTTCCCACGTCAATTTTACTTTGTGGCAAAACCCCTTTAAGGAACCTTGAGACTTGTACCAATCTTGGAGAATTGTGAATCCCCATTATTACTGTGATGAGTCTCAATCGTGCTTGCTTAGCTGCATGCTGTGCGGTGTGACTTGATCGGCCCGTTAGCTGTCTCCTAGTGCAGGCTACTTGATAGGGCCGGCACAATCTCTTTCTTGCTGATTTGAAGTCCAGCATGTGCCAACCAGCTTTCCCAGGCTAATGACATGCCACCTGATTTCTCTGTAAGGGCACCTATTACTTTCTCCTCTTGCCAGTTCGTTGGTGTGCTTTATAGCATTGATTTGTGATTTCCCATCTGTATTGTCAACATCAGACAACTTTTCTCTGACCACTCTGTTTGCTGCTAGCTACCCTGACCTTCTGCATGTGAATTCATGACAAAAGTACTTCACCTACGCTAATCTTCTGCTCATGACCCGCCTACACCTTTTGCCTATTCCTTCAGTACAATGCTTGCACCTCACATGTCACCATGAGTGACTATGTTGGGGGTAGTTTCATGTAGCGAAGTCCAGATCCCTGTAAAGAGGTTAAAGGGTGAAAACCAGGGGGCTCCTTACATTCCGCTCCTTGGCATGGTTCTATGCCAAAGCTCGTGGCTGACCCTTCTCTGGTGAGAAGTACACTGAGGAGACTATAGAGAATTTTACAAAACAAAATTAATACCAAAAATGATCCAATCAGATATTCATGTGTGGGTCTTTGGATTGCCCACACATGAATATGCAAGTCTTAATAGGAGTCCATTTTGTGACAAAGGGGTTGTCTGAAATACCTAAGGTGCTGAAAGCATAGAGGACTTCCTTCATGGTTCATTACTGGTGGGCTCCATTGTCTTAAAAGGGTTTTCTAGTTCCTAAAGAAATCTGAACGTCAGCTCCTGGGCCCCAATAAAAATAAAAAAAACCTATACAAACCTTACTCCTGGCCAAGTTTCCAGCCCTGCATTTCTCTAGTCTTTTGTTTTCCTTCCTCTACCAATCAGTGGCTGCAGCAGTGCTGTCTCCATTCATCAGTAGAATAACAGAAGAACAGAGGGGCACAGTGCTGGAACCTGGGACCGGGAGAAGGTGAGTATAGGATTTTGTTATTTTATTTGGTGCCCATAAGTTGACAATTTAGATTTTTTTCCACGCCTTTGAAATGTGCCAAGAAGAAAAGATCTAGTGACAGAAATCTAGGAAACATCAGGACTTGGCACAATATCTAAATGCAAGTGTATTTGGAGGGAGATTTTAGAGAATTTAATAACATTTTCTAATAATTCAACACAAATTTGTAAATTAAACCAGACCATTCATTCATCTCAAGTTCCAACCTGAAAAATTTTCCAGAATTATCTAAATTTTTATTGCATGTCTTTTTTGTAAGTTGGACATGATGATCCAAATGGATGGAAGAACAAGCGAACCTCAACTTCCAACTTACCCAAAGGGAGCTATTCCTGGTCATCCCAGTTTCTAGAATTTTTGAAAATCTATTTTGTTTTTGCACCTGATTTTGGGGATCATCAGGTGAGTATGTGAGGAACTTCAAGACAAATCATCCATCACTTCTGTTGGCAGAGACTTGCTTATCCTGCTTACATTGCCAATAGGTAGAAGCACGCTGCGTCTAATGAAAAAAAAGCCTGAGGGGCCTTCTAGACAACCGCGAAAAGACCTTCCCCTTTTTGGAATGCCGGAAAAGTTACTTGTTGGAGAAATACAGAATTGTAACTGAATGACTTACAAAGCATAATAGAAAATAAATACATCCGAATTGTAAAATTTTTCCTTTGCTTTTTTGGCATAAAGGTTTTTTGTTTTTTTTTCCTTTTCAAAATTGGTTTTAATTGATTTGTAATTTAAAATTTTTTCCTTCCCCTGGGAACCAAAAAGCCAAAGAAAAACCCTCTGTAACCCCCATTGCGTCAGTGACCATGTGCTTCATAGGAACATGTGGTGGATCCTGTATGTACCCAAAATATTCTTTGGGCTAAGGAAAATTATGGGCAAAAAGTTTTCACAAAAGACCACCCTTTCCCTTTAAAAAAGGGTACTTTGGGGGGAAAATTAGTATTGAACACGTCACCAAACTACAAGCAATATAATTTTTAAAAGTCTATTGAAAATGAAATTCTTACCAAATTTTCAGTAAACCAAACCTCTAATTTCCCCACAGGGGAAAAAAATCAAAACCCTAGTGTCCAAAGGGTTTTTCTCCCCCGTGTGGGCAAAAAAAAAAACCCGAAAAAGAATTAACTAAAAAGTTCATGAACGGGTTTTTTGCCATTCCTGTCAAAAGCACTGAAAAAACCGGCCCCCCTTTTTTTCGGGGATTTGGGGTTTTTTCAAGCGTTTTTTGGGTTTTCTTTAAAAACCCTTTTTTTAATGTTTTGCATAAATTAAGCCATTGGATGTTAAAACTCCGCCCCACAAAAGGGAAAAACAAAATCATTTCATTTATAGTCATCTTTAGTCGTTTTAAGATTTTGGTTTCAAAAAAAGTCCCTTTTCCTTTTTTTTTCCCCCAAAAAAACCTTTTTTTTTCGGATTTAAGGGCCCCAAAGGCAATTTTTTTTTTCGGAATTTTTTTGGGGCTAAGAAACGGGAAGACGACCCTAAAAAAAAAGAAACAGAAAAAAAGCCATGGGGGAAAACAGGGGTTTTACATTTGAATCTATGGGGGCCTTTACAGTGTTTTTTTGCAGCGTTTTTAGAAAACGAAAAACGCTTTAAAAAACGGACGTTCTTTTTGTGCATTAGACAGAGCCGA
>JAODAL010056858.1:0-23033 GCA_025379985.1 Phyllomedusa bahiana
AGGAAAAGAGAAAAAAGAAAAAGAAGAGACAAAAAGAAAAAGAGAAGAAAAAAGACAGAGAGGAAAAAAGAGAAGAAAGAAAAAGAAAAGGAAAGGGAGGACAAAGAAAAAGAGAGATGGGGAAAGAAAAAGAGAGAGACAAAGAAGGGAAAAGAGAAGAAAAAAGGAAGAAAAAAGAAAAAAAAGAAAAAGACAGAAAAAGAAAGAAAGAGAGAAGAAAGGAAAACAAAAGGGGAAAGAGAAAAGCAAGGGGAAAAGAAAGGAAGGAAAAAGAAAGAAGGAAAGAAGAGAGAAAAAAAGAAGACAAAAAAAAGAAAGAAGGGGGAAGAGAGGAAAAAAACAGAAGGGAAAAAGAGAGAGAAGAAAGGGAAAATGAGACAAAGGGCAAAAAAGAAAAAGAAGAAAAGGGGAAAAAGGGAAAGAGAAAAGAGGGAACAAAGGGCCCAAAGAGAAAAAAGAGAGAGGGGAGAGGCCAAAAAAGGGGAAAAAGGAACACAGGAGAAAAAAGAAAGAAAAAGGAAAAAGGAAAAAAGAAAGCGGAACGAAAGGGGGAAAAGAGAAAGAAGAAAAATAGCCCAAAGAAAGAAAAGGGAAAACAAGGGCCAAAGAGAGAGAGGGGGAACAAGGGCCAAAGAGAGAGAGAGAGGGGGAGCGAGGGCCAAAGAGAGAGAGAGACACAGAGAGACAGAGAGAGACAGAGAGAGACAGAGAGAGAGAAAAAGGGAGAGAGAGAGAGACAGAAAGAGAGAGAAAGACAGAAAGAGAGAAAGACAGAAAGAGAGAGAGACAGAGAAAGAGACAGAGAGAGAGAGAAAGAGAGAGAGACAGAGAGAGAGACATGGAGAAAGAGAGCAAGACACAGAGAGAGAAAGAGAGAGACAGAGAGGGAGAGAGAGACAGAGAGAGAGACAGAGAGAGAGAAAGAGAGAGACAGAGAGGGAGAGAGAGACACAGAGAAAGACAGAGACAGAGATAGAGAGACAGACAGAGAGAGAGACAGAGAGAGAACGAGAGAGAGACAAACAGAGAGAGAGGGGGAACGAGGGCCAAAGAGAGAGAGACAGAGAAAGAGAGCGAGACACAGAGAAAGAGAGAGAGAGACACACACAGAGAGAGACAGAGAGAGACAGAGAAAGAGAGACAGAGAAAGAGAGACAAAGAGAGAGAGAGAAAGAGAGACAGAGAAAGAGAGACAAAGAGAGAGAGAGAGAGAGAGGGGGAACGAGGGCCAAAGAGAGAGAGGGGGAACGAGGGCCAAAGAGAGAGAGAGACAGAGAGAGAAAGAGAGACACAGAGAAAGAGAGAGAGAGAGAGACACAGAGAAAGAGAGAGAGATAGCGAGGGACAGAGAGAGAGAAAGCGAGGGACAGAGAGAGAGAGACAGAGAGAGATAGACAGAGAGAGACAGAGAGAGATAGACAGAGAGAGACAGAGAAAGAGACACAGAGAAAGAGAGATAGACACAGAGAAAGAGAAAGAAAGAGAGAGACACAGAGAGAGGGAGAGAGAGGGGGAACAAGGGCCAAAGAGGGAGAGGGGGAACGAGGGCCAAAGAGAGAGAGAGAGACAGAGAGAGAAAGAGAGACACAGAGAAAGAGAGAGACAGAGAGACACAGAGAAAGAGAGAGAGATAGACAGAGAAAGAGACAGAGAGAGAAAAAGAGACAGAGAGAGAGACACACAGAAAGAGAGAGAGACACAGAGAAAGAGAGAGACAGACAGAGAGACAGAGAGAGACCCACAGAGACAGAGAGACATAGAGAAAGAGAGAGAGAGAAAGGGAGGGAGAGACAGAGAGAGACAGACAGACAGAGAGACACAGAGAAAGAGAGACAGAGAGAGAGACAAAGAGAGAGAGACACAGACAGAGAGAGAGACAGAGAAAGAGAGAGACAGAGAAATAGAGAGAAACAGAGAGAGAGAGACAGAGAGAGAAAGAAAGAGAGAGAGAGACAGAGAGAGAGTGAAAGAGAGAGACAGAGAGAGACATGGAGAGACAGAGAGTGAAAGAGAGAGAGACAGAGAGAGACATGGAGAGACAGAGAGAGAGTGAAAGAGAGAGAGACAGAGAGAGACAGGGAGAGACAGAGAGAGAGTGAAAGAGAGAGAGAGACAGAGAGAGACACAGAGACAGAGAGACAGAGAGAGAGAGAGAAAGGGAGGGAGGGACAGAGAGAGAAAGACAGAGAGGGCGAGAGAGAGGGGGAACGAGGGCCAAAGAGAGAGAGAGAGAGAGAGAGAGGGGGAATGAGGGCCAAAGAGAGAGAGAGGGGGAACGAGGGCCAAAGAGAGAGATGGGGAACAAGGGCCAAAGAGAGAGAGAGACACAGAGAGACAGAGAGAGAGAGACAGAGAGAGAGAGAGAGACAGAGAGACAGAGAGAGACACAGAGAAAGAGAGAGAGACTGAGACACAGAGAAAGAGAGAGAGACAGAGAGAGAGAGGCAGAGAGAGAGACAGAGAGAGACAGAGAGACAGACAGAGAGAGAGAGACAGAGAGAGACAGAGAGAGAGACAGAGAGAGAATGACAGAGAGACTGAGAGAGAAATAGAGAGACAGAGAGAAAGACAGAGAGAGAGACAGAGAAAAAGAGAAACAGACACAGAGAAAGAGAAATAGAGACAGAGAGATACATTGAGACAGAGAGACAGAGAGAGAGACAGAGAGAGAGAGAACAGAGAGAGAGAGAGAAACAGAGAGAGACAGAAAGAGAGAGAAAGACAGAAAGAGAGAGAGACAGAAAGAGAGACAGAGAGAGAGAGAAAGAGAGAGACAGAGAGAGAGAGAGAGAGAGTGACAGAGAGAAAGAGTGAGACAGAGAGAGAGACAGAGAGAGAGAGACAGAGAGAGAGACAGAGAAAGAGAAAGAGAGAGACAGAGAATCAGAGAGAGACATTGAGACAGAGAGAGACAGAGAGAGAGAAAGAAAGAGAGAGAGACAGAGAGAGAGACAGAGAGGGAGAGAGAGAGAGACAGAAAGAGAGAGAGAGACAGAGAGAAAGACAGAAAGAGAGAGAGACAGAGAGAGAATAAAAGAGAGAGACAGAGAGCGAAAGACAGAAAGAGAGAGAATGAAAGAGACAGAAAGACAGAGAGACAGAAAGAAAGAGATAGAGGGGGAGAGAGAGAGGGAGAGAGACAGAGAGGGAGAATAAAAGAGAGAGAGACAGAGAGAGAATAAAAGAGAGAGAGACAGAGAGGGAGAGAGAGAATAAAAGAGAGACAGAAAGAGAAAGAGAATAAAAGAGAGTCAGAAAGAGAGAGAATAAAAGAGAGACAGAGAGAGAGACAGACAGAGACAGAGAGAGACAGAGAGAGAGAAAGAGAGACAGAGAGAGAGACAGAAAGATAAAAAGAGAGACAGAGAGAGAGAAAGAGAGACAGAGAGAGAGACAGAGAAAGAAGAGAGAAAGAAAGAGAGAGACAGAGAGAGACAGAGATAGAGAGAGAGAGAGAAAGAGAGAGACAGACAGAGATAGGGAAAGGAGAGAGAAAGAAAGAGAGAGAAGGAAAGAGAGAGACAGAAAGACAAGGAAAGAGAGATAGAGAGAGAGACTGAGAGAAAGAGGGGAGAAAAGAGAGGGAAAAAAAGAACGAGAAGAAAACAGAGAGAGAGAGAAACAGGGACCCGAAAAGGAGAGAGCGCTGTGTATTATAATGGGGGATGCTGTGGGATTATAATGAGGGGGGGCTGTGTATTTTTAATGGGGGGGGGCTGTTTTATTATAATGAGGGGGCCGGGGTTTTTAAAAATGAGGGGGGGCCCCGTATTAAAAATTAGGGGGCTGTATATTATAATGAGGAAACACTGTGTATTTTAATGGAGGGCGTGTAATTTTAATGAGGAGAGTGTAATTTTTATAATGAAGCGCTGTGTTTTTAAATGAAGGGGGGGGTGTATTATTAGAGGGGGCGTGTATTTTTTAAAGAGGGGGCTGTGTAAATTTTAAAGAGGGCGGGTGGTATTATAATGAGGGGGGCTGTGTATTAAAAAAGAGGAGGGGGTTTTATTATAATGGGAGGGTGTGTATTTTTTAATGAAAGAGGGCTGTGTATTATAAAGAGGGGCAAATGAAATATTAAAAATGGCCAGGGCGTGTATTTTAATGAGGAAACGCTGTTTTATTATAATGAGGAGGGGTGTGAAATTTTAATGAGGGGAGCTGTGTATTAAAGTTGGAAGGGGAAAAATATTTTAATGAGGGGGCCCATATATTATATTGGGAGGGCTGTGTATTATAAAGGGAGGGGGTAAATTTTAATGAGGGGGGGTGTGTTTTTATAAAGAGGGGGGCGTGGTTTTAAAAATGAGGAGCGCTGTGTATTATAATGAGTGGGGCCCGTGTATTTTTGAAGAGAGCTGTGAAATTTTAAAAGAGGAGGGTGGTATTATTGAGGAGGGCTGTGGAAAATTTTAAAGAGGGGGGCTGTGTATTATAATTAGGGGAGCTGTGTATTAAGTGAGGAGGGCTAAATTATAAAGAGGGGGGCAAAAATATATTATAAGAGGAGGGCCCGGTATTATAATGAGGGGGGCTGTGTTTTTATAATGAGGGGGGCTTTTAAAAAATTTTTGAGGGGGGGTTGTAAAAAAAAAGGGGGAGCGCGTGTTTTATAAGGAGGGGTGTGTTTATTATGAAGAAGCTTGTAAATTTTATTTAGGAGGGCTGGGGTATTATAATGAGGAGGGCTGTGTATTATAATGAGGAGGGCTGTGTATTATAATGAGGAGAGCTGTGTATTAAAGTGAGGAGGGCTATATATTATAATGAGGAGGGCTATATATATTATATTGAGGAGGGCTGTGTATTATAATGAGGAGGGCTGTATATTATAATGAGGGGGGCTGTGTATTATAATGAGGAGCGCTGTGTATTATAATGAGTGGGCTGTGTATTATTATGAAGAGAGCTGTGTATTATATTGAGGAGGGCTGTGTATTATAATGAGGAGGGCTGTATTAAACTGAGGGGGCTGTGTAAATTTAATGATGGGGCTGTGTAATTTTAATGAGGAGGGGTTTTGTAAAATATTGAGGAGGAATGGTGGCTATAAAAAGGGCGCTGTGTATTATAATGAGGGGGGCTGTGAATTATAATGAGGGGGCTGTGTATTATAATGAGGAGAGTTGTGTTTTAAAATGAAGAGGGCTGTTATTTTAAAAAGAGGAGGGCTTTTGGGAAAAAAAAAAATTTTAAAGACGAGGGGCGTGTTTTTATAATGAGGAGCCTGATAATTTTAAGACGAGGGGGGGTTGGGATTAAATTTAGGAGACCCGTGTATTAAAAAATGAGGAGGGCCCGTGTATTAAAATAAAGGGGGGCTGTTATTTATATTTAGAGGGGCTGGTATTTTAATGAGGGGGGGCTGTGAATTATAATGAGGGGGCTGGTTTAAAATAGGAGAGCTGGTTTTATAATTTAGGGGGGCTGTAAAAGTATAATAAGGAGTGCTGTTTTATTAAAATGAGGAGGGCCCGTATTTTATATTGAGGAGGGCTGGTGTTTAAAATTAGTGGGTGGGGTATTATCAAGAGTGGGCTTGTATTAAAAATGATGGTGCATGTTTTTTATATTGAGGAGGACCGTGTACTATAATGAGGACGATGTATAAAAATTTAAAGAGGGGGGGTGTATTATAATGGGGGAGGGGTGTAAATTATTTTTGAGGGGGGCTGTAAAATTATTTAAAGAGGGGAGCTGTGTATTAAAAATGAGGAGACTGTGTATTTTAAAAAAAGGAGGGTGTGTATTATAAATGAGGAGGGCTGTGTATTATAAAGAGGAGGGCTAAAAAATTTATTGAGGGGGGCTGTGTATTTAATGAGGAGGGGTTTTTGTATTATAATGAAGGGGGCTGTGTATTATATTGAGGAGGGCTGTGTATTAAAATGGAAAGGAGGGCTGTGTATTATAAGAGGAGGGCTGTGTATTAAAAGGGGAGGGCTGTTTTAAATAATGATGGTGCTGTGTATTATTAAAGAGGAGGGCTGTGATTATATTTAGGAGGACTGTGAACTATAATTTGGAGCCTTTTGGTTAATTTTTAAAAGGGGGGGTGTTTTAAAATTTTAATGAGGGGGGTGTGTATTAAAATGAGGAGAAACTGTGTTTTAAAAAGAGGAGGGCCCGAAAATTATAATGAGGAGGGCGTGTATTTTTAAAAAGACGAGGACTGTGTTTTTATAAAGAGGAGAAAAGTATATTTTTAATTAGAGGGGTGTGTATTAAAAAATGAGGAGCGCCCGTGTATTATAATGAGGAGGGCCCGTGTAAATTTTAATGAGGAGAGCTTTTGTATTAAAGTGAGGAGGGCTGTGTATTATAAAAAAGGGGGCTGTAAAATTTAATTTTTTGAGGAAACGGGTGTGTTTATAATGAAGGGCCCCTGTATATTTTAATGACGAGGCTGTGTAATTTTAATTTAGGAGCGCAGTGTATTATAATGAGGAGGGCTGTGTATTATAATGAGGAGGGCTGTGTATTATAATGAGGAGAGCTTTAAATTTTAATGAAAGGGGCTGTATAGAAAATAAAAAGGGGAGCCTGTGAAAAAATAATGAGGAGGGGGTTTTTATATTGAGGAGGGCTAGTAATTTTCATGAGTGGGCTTTTGTAAATTTTAATGATGGTTCTGTGTATTATAATGATGGTGCTGTGTATTATATTGAGGAGGACTGTGTACTATAATGAGGAGGGCTGTTTTATTATAATTTAGGGGGGCGGTTTTAAAATTTTAATGAGGAAACGGTTGTATTAAATTTAGGGGGGGTGTGTTTTTTATAAAGAGGAGGGCCCGTATATTTAATGAGGAGCCTTTTATTAAATGAGGAGAGCTGTGTATTAAAAATAGGGGGGTTTTTATTAAATGAAGGGGGGTGTGTATTAAAAGAGGTCGGGTTTTTTTTAATGAGGGGGTTTTATAATTTTAATTTAAAGGGGCACTGGTTATAAAAGGGGGCTTTTGTATTATAATGAGGAGGGGTAAAATATTTTAATGAAAGGGGTGGGTATTAAAAAATTTAGGGGGCTGTATAATTTTAATGGGGAGCTTGTGTTTTAATGAGGGGGCATTTTATTAAATGAGGGGGGTTTGTGTATTATAATTTAGGGGGGTGTTTAATTTTAAAGAGGGGCGCTGGTTAAAATGAGGGGGCTTGTATATTATAAAGAGGGGGGTGTTTTTTAAATGAGGAGGGGTGTATATTTAAAAATGAGAAAGGGGTGTGTATTTTTAAAAAAAAGGGGGGCTGTGTATTATAAAAGAGGGAGCGTGTGTTAAAATGAGGGGGGCCCCTGTATTATAAAAAGGGGGGTGTATTTTAATGAGGGGGGGGGTTTATTATAATGAGGGGGCGGTATTATAAAGAGGGCCTGTGTATTTAAAAGGAAGGGGCTTGTGTATTATTTAAAGAGGAGGGCTGTTTTATTTTTAATTTAGGGGGGGTGTTGTATTATTTTTTGAGGGGGTGTTTTTTTATAATTTAGGGGGGTGGGGGTTAAAAATGGGAGGGCTGTATTTTTTTAATGAAGGGGTGTGGATTATAATGAGGGGGGTGTTTTTAATTTTAATGAGGAGCGCGTGTTATTTTAAGGGGGGGGCTCTGTAAATTTTAAAGAGGAGGGCTGTATATTATAATGAGGAGGGCTGTGAAATTAAAAATGACGAGGACTGTGTATTAAAATGAGGAAACACGTATATTATAATGACAGGGCTGTTTTATTATAATGGAGCGCTGTGTATTTTAATGAGGAGGGGTTGTATTATAATTTAGGAGAGCTGTGTATTAAAAATGAGGGGGGGCTGTGTATTAAAAATAAGGGGGGCGGTATATTATATTGAAAGGGGCGCTGTGTATTATAATGAGGAGCACTGAAAAATTTTAAGACGAGGGTGTGTATTATAAAAGGGGGGAACGCTGTGTATTATAATGGGAGGGAGTGTATTATAAAAAGGAGGGGTGTGTTTTTAAAAAGAGGAGAGCTGTGTATTATAATGAGGAGGGCTGTATAGTATAATAAGGAGAGCTGTGTATTATAATGAGGAGGGCTGTATATTATATTGAGGAGGGCTGTGTATTATCATGATGGGGCCCGTGTATTATAATATGGTGCCCTTTTATTATAATGAGAACCGTTTTATTATATTAGGAGGACTGTGTTTTTTTTAATGAGGAGGGCTGTGAAAATTTTAATTTAGGAGGGCTGGGAAAAAATAATGAGGGCGCTGTGTTTTTTAATGAGGGGGGCTGTGTATTTTTAATGAGGAGGGCTGTATTTATAAAGAGGAGCGCTGTGTGTTTTAAATGAGGAGAGCTGTTTTAATTTTTAATGAGGAGGGGTTTTTTTAATTTTAATTTAAGAGGGCCCGTGTAATAATGAGGGGGGTGGTATTATAATGAGGGGGCTGTATATTATAATCAGGAGCACTGTGGTTTTTAATGAGGGGGCGGGGGGGAAATTTTTAAAAGAGGAGGGCTATATATTATAATGAGAGGGGCTGTGTATTATAATGAGGGGGCTGTATATTATAATGAGGAGCTCTGTGTTATAATGAGGGGGCTGTGTATTATAATGAGGGGGGCTGTGTATTATAATGAGGAGGGCTGTATATTATAATGAGAGGGCTGTGTATTATAATGAGAGGGCTGTGTATTATAATGAGGAGCGCTGTGTTATAATGAGGGGGCTCTGTATTATAATGAGGGGCGCTGTGTATTATAATGAGGGGGGCTGTGTATTATAATGAGGGGGCTGTGTATTATAATGAGGAGCGCTGTGTATTATAATGAGGAGGGCTGTGTATTATAATGAGGAGGGCTGTGTATTATAATGAGGAGGGCTGTGTATTATAATGAGGAGGGCTGTGTATTATAATGAGGAGAGCTGTGTATTATAATGAGGAGGGCTGTGTATTATAATGAGGAGGGCTGTGTATTATAATGAGGGGGCTGTGTATTATAATGAGGGGGCTGTATATTATAATCAGGAGCACTGTGTTATAATGAGGGGGCTGTGTATTATAATGAGGAGGGTTGTATATTATAATGAGGGGCTGTGTATTATAATGAGGGGGCTGTGTATTATAATGAGGAGCGCTTCGTATAGATATGTCGGCCCCCGTCCTCTCACCGTCACCTGCTCCTTCTCTCCTTGAGCCGCCATTGCCCCTCTGTGTGTGGACACGCCGCTCTCCGGGGGGCGCTGTCGCTTCCTCTTCTGTTTTTCAGTTCCTTTACACTTCTTCTGTGGAAGTAAACAAATCAAATGAACAGAGAAAATGTCCACTAGTGACCGGGTGCTCATCTGACCCGACGGGGATACAAGGCCCCGACCCCATCAGCCTGCGGGACGCTGAGCCCGGGGACAGGTATCAGACTGTCTACAAGAAATGGTCGCTGCATCGCCCATAGCAACCCAGCGCCCACTTCCTGCAGGGATGGGTTGCTATTGGCGAGGATTTTTTATAGTCATCTTCCGACATCTGTCCCATGGGGCATGGAGGGTACAAGGAGGAGGCCTCATTTGTCACAGCTGTCTAGCAGTGTTGCCCATAGCAACCAGTGGCAACCAATCAGAGCTCTGCGTTCATTTTTCCAGAGCAGTATCAGGAGTGTAAGCTCATCTCTGATTGGTCGCTATGAGCTTTGATTTGCGGCTCTGAGCACTGATTGGTTGTTATGGACTCTGTTGCCCATAGCAACCAATCAGAGCTCAAAGCAACCAAACAGAGATGAGCTTACACTCCTGATGCTGCTCTGGAAAAATGAAAGCTGTGCTCTGATTGGTTGCTACGATCTCTGATTCGTTGCTCTGGGTGACAAAGACAGTCTTACTGTTAGACCGTTTTGATGAATGAGGCCCAATGTGAAGTAGAAGGCACACGGAGGCGGTCGCTCCCACCGAGAACATTGGGGCACATTTATTAAGTGGTTGGCGCCAGAATTCTGCCATAATAATGTCGCGCTTTACACCTTGTTCATTGTGTGCCTTAAGGGGCCTGACCTCGGCAAGAGGATGTGGTTTCATGAAACGAGGGCGCGAAATGCCCCCAAAAATGTGCCAGTTAATTAGCGGCATCCAGTGACTAATAGAAGGTGTGATGTTAGACGAGATCGTACTCTAAACATACGCCAAATTATGAGAAACGTGGCACATGGTAAGACTGGCTGCTCTGAGCTGCCACAGTTGGGATAAATCTGCCCCAGAGGTAAGGGCTGGATGCCATGGCTGTAGCCACCCGCCATGTCTAGACCGACAGCTCCGCACCTGGTAATGTCCGTGTGGTACATTCTCCACAGTATAACCTCATGCACTGTCCAGTGACAGATCGTAGCTCAGCCATGACCAGTCCGACCCCATCTCTACCTTGTGTTCCCCTGGAAGTTCCACTATGACCACCCCGAGCCTATAAGTACTTTGTGACCCCACAGAAGCTCTACTATGACCACCCCAACCCCATCTCTACCTTGTGTTCCCCTGGAAGCTCCATTATGACCACCCTGACCCCATCTCTACCTTGTGTTCCCCTGGAAGCTCCATTATGACAAACCTGACCCCATCTCTACCTTGTGTTCCCCTGGAAGCTCCATTATGACCACCCTGACCCCATCTCTACCTTGTGTTCCCCTGGAAGCTCCATTATGACCAACCTGACCCCATCTCTACCTTGTGATCCCATGGAAGCGCCATTATGACCACCCTGGCGCCATCTCAAACTTGTGTTCACCTGGAAGCTCCACTATGACCACCCTGACCCCAGCTCTCCCTTGTGGTCACTTGGTAGCTCAATTGTGACCACCCTTACCCCATCTCTACCTTGTGTTCCCCTGGAAGCTCCACTATGACCATCCCGACTCCATCTCTACCCTGTATCCCCCCGGAAGCTCCATTATGGCCACCCCAACCCCATCTCTACCCTGTATCCCCCCTAAGAAGCTCCACCATAACCACGCTAACCCCATCTCTACCTTGTTTTCCCTAAGAAGCTCCACCATGATCATTCTAACTCCATTTCTACATTGTTTTCCCTAAGAAGCTCCACCATGACCACTCTAGCCCCATCTCTACCTTGTTTTCCCTAAGAAGCTCCACCATGACCACTCTAACCCCATCTCTACCTTGTTTTCCCTAAGAAGCTCCACCATGACCACTCTAACCCCCATCTCTACCTTGTTTTCCCAAAAGCTCCACCATGACCACTCTAACCCCCATCTCTACCTGGTTTTCCCTAAGAAGCTCCACCATGACCACTCTAACCACATCTCTATGTTGTGTCCCCTGGAAGCTCCACTATGACCATCCCGATCCCATCTGTACTTTGTGACCCCCCCAGAAGCACCACTATGACCATCCCGACCCCATCTGTACTTTGTAACCCCCACAAAAGCTCCATTATGATCACCCCAACCACATCTCTGCCTTGTGTTCCCCCGGAAGCTCCACTATGACTACCCTGACCCCATCTCTACTTTATGTCCCTTCAGAAGCTCCACCATCACCACCCCGACCCCCTCTCTACTTTTTGTTCCCCTGGAAGCTCCATTATGACCACCCTGACCCCATCTCTACCTTGTGTTCCCCTGGAAGCTTCACTATGACCACCCCAACTCCATCTCTACCCTGTATCCCCCCGGAAGCACCAATAAGGCCACCCCAACCCCATCTCTACCCTGTATCCTCCCGGAAGCTCCACCATGACCACCCCGACCCCCTCTCTACTTTACTTTCCCTCAGAAGCTCCACCATGACCACTCTAACCCCATCTCTACCTTGTTTTCCCTCAGAAGCTCTGCTGAGATGACGAGGTCCTACTACCAGCCATACAAGACATCATGAAATCATGAGCGAGGGGGTCACTTACTTTCTGCACTGCAGTGTAATGTTATAATCCAGCAGAAGCCACACACACTCATTATAATAGCCCACCCTAAACATAGCCCCACTCTATAGTCACCACAGTGAGGAAGCTCCTGGGTGGGCTCCATACAGTCTATTACTCTCTGTTATCAGCCATTTGAGGAGGCTGATGTAGTGTTCTTCAATGAGGGGCCATAGAGCAGCCAGCTCCCTGCCCCCGATCACCTCCCCATGCCACGTATCTCCAGGGATATCAGTCTCTGGCCGTTTAAGAACTTTTACTAAGCTTATAATTTTCGTGTTGCGCTGTTATACAGGAAGTGTTTCTCTGAAGATTCTGTCTATATAATTATTACGTTACAGTCCTATATAATGACTGTCTCTGCTGCAGGTGCCGGGAACCTGAAACTCTGCATCGAGACCAGAAATGTTACAGGTGAATCAGGGCAGAATGAAGCCGAAAGCAGTGGGCGCCATGTCTCTGACCTTGGACCGTATATTGTCAGCTCCTACCCAACTTCAGAAATGGTAGCAGAATTCTAGGCCAGTTCATAGCCGCCACCTACAACCGTCTTACATAGCCACCATACAGAGCCACCACCTACAACCGCCATACATAGCCACCATACATAGCCGCCACCTACAACCGCCATACATAGCCGCCACCTACAACCGCCATACATAGCCACCATACATAGCCACCACCTACAACCGCCATACATAGCCACCATACATAGCCGCCACCTACAACCGCCATACATAGCCGCCACCTACAACCGTCTTACATAGCCACCATACAGAGCCACCACCTACAACCGCCATACATAGCCGCCACCTACAACCGCCATACATAGCCACCATACATAGCCGCCACCTACAACCGCCATACATAGCCACCATACATAGCCGCCACCTACAACCGCCATACATAGCCACCATACATAGCCGCCACCTACAACCGCCATACATAGCCGCCACCTACAACCGCCATACATAGCCACCATACATAGCCGCCACCTACAACCATCATACATAGCCACCATACATAGCCGCCACCTACAACCGCCATACATAGCCACCATACATAGCCGCCACCTACAACCGCCATACATAGCCAACATACAGAGCCGCCACCTACAACCATCATACATAGCCACTATACAAAGCCACCACCTACAACCGCCATACATAGCCGCCACCTACAACCACCAAACATAGCCGCCACCTACAACCGCCATACATAGCCACCATACAGAGCCAACACCTACAACCGCCATACATAGCCGCCACCTACAACCGCCATACATAGCCACCATACATAGCCGCCACCTACAAGCGCCATACATAGCCACCATACAAAGACACCACCTACAACCGCCATACATAGCCACCATACAAAGCCACCACCTACAACCGCCATACATAGCCACCATACAGAGCCACCACCTACAACCGCCATACATAGCCACCATACATAGCCACCACCTACAACCATCATACATAGCCACCATAAAAAGCCACCACCTACAACCGCCATACATAGCCGCCACCTACAACCGCCATACATAGCCACCACCTACAACCGCCATATATAGTAACCATACAAAGCCGCCACCTTCAACTGCCATACATAGCCACCATAAATAGCCGCCACCTACAACCATCATACATAGCCACCATACAAAGCCGCCACCTACAAATGCCATACATAGCCAACATACAGAGCCGCCACCTCCAACCATCATACATATCCACCATACATAGCCGCCACCTACAACCATCATACATAGCCACCATACAGAGCCGCCACCTACAACCACCATACATAGCCGCCACCTACAACCGCCATACATAGCCACCATACATAGCCGCCACCTACAACCGCCATACATAGCCAACATACATAGCCGCCACCTACAACCATCATACATAGCCACCATACATAGCCGCCACCTACAACCGCCATACATAGCCACCATACATAGCCGCCACCTACAACCGCCATACATAGCCACCATACATAGCCACCATACATAGCCACCATACATGGCCAACATACATAGCCGCCACCTACAACCATCATACATAGCCACCATATAGAGCCACCATACATAGCCGCCACCTACAACCGCCATACATAGCCAACATACAGAGCCACCACCTACAACCGCCATACATAGCCGCCACCTACAGCCATCATACATAGCCACCATACAGAGCCACCATACATAGCCGCCACCTACAACCGTATTACATAGCCAGCATACATAGCCGCCACCTACAACCGCCATACATAGCCACCATACAGAGCCACCACCTACAACCGCCATACATAGCCACCATACATAGCCGCCACCTACAACCGCCATACATAGCCACCATACATAGCCGCCACCTACAACCATCATACATAGCCACCATACAGAGCCGCCACCTACAACCGCCATACATAGCCAACATACAGAGCCGCCACCTACAACCACCATACATAGCCACCATACATAGCCGCCACCTACAACCGCCATACATAGCCAACATACATAGCCGCCACCTACAACCATCATACATAGACAACAAACAGAGCCACCACCTACAACCGTCTTACATAGCCACCATACAGAGCCACCACCTACAACCGCCATACATAGCCACCATACAGAGCCACCACCTACAACCGTCTTACACAGCCACCATACAGAGCCACCACCTACAACCGCCATACAGAGCCACCATACAGAGCAACCACCTACAACCGCCATACATAGCCACCATACAGAGCCGCCACCTACAACCGTATTACATAGCCAGCATACATAGCCGCCACCTACAACCGCCATACATAGCCACCATACAGAGCCACCACCTACAACCGCCATACATAGCCACCATACATAGCCGCCACCTACAACCGCCATACATAGCCACCATACATAGCCGCCACCTACAACCATCATACATAGCCACCATACAGAGCCGCCACCTACAACCGCCATACATAGCCAACATACAGAGCCGCCACCTACAACCACCATACATAGCCACCATACATAGCCGCCACCTACAACCATCATACATAGCCAACATACATAGCCGCCACCTACAACCATCATACATAGACAACAAACAGAGCCACCACCTACAACCGTCTTACATAGCCACCATACAGAGCCACCACCTACAACCGCCATACATAGCCACCATACAGAGCCACCACCTACAACCGTCTTACACAGCCACCATACAGAGCCACCACCTACAACCGCCATACAGAGCCACCATACAGAGCAACCACCTACAACCGCCATACATAGCCACCATACAGAGCCGCCACCTACAACCGCCATACATAGCCACCATACATAGCCGCCACCTACAACCGCCATACATAGCCACCATACATAGCCGCCACCTACAACCGCCATACATAGCCGCCACCTACAACCGCCATACATAGCCGCCAACTACAACCGCCATACATAGCCGCCACCTACAACCGCCATACATAGCCGCCACCTACAACTGCCATACATAGCCAAAATACATAAACGCCACCTACAACCGCCATACATAGCCACCATACATAGCCGCCACCTACAACCGCCATACATAGCCACCATACATAGCCGCCACCTACAACCATCATACATAGCCACCATACATAGCCTCCACCTACAACCATCATACATAGCCACCATACATAGCCGCCACCTACAACCATTATACATAGCCACCATACATAGCCGCCACCTACAACCGCCATACATAGCCACCATACAAAGCCGCCACCTACAACCGCCATATATAGCCAACATACATAGCCGCCACCTACAACCATCATACATAGCCAACATACACAGCCGCCACCTACAACCGCCATACATAGCCAACATACAGAGCCACCACCTACAACCGCCATACATAGCCAACATACAGAGCCACCACCTACAACTGCCATACATAGCCAACATACATAGCCGCCACCTACAACCATCATACATAGCCGCCATACATAGCCGCCATACATAGTCGCCATACATAGCCGCCATACATAGCCGCCACCTACAACCGCCTTACATAGCCAACATACAGAGCCACCACCTACAACCGCCATACATAGCCACCATACATAGCCACCACCTACAATCGTCTTACATAGCCACCATACATAGCCGCCACCTACAACTGCCATACATAGTAACCATACAAAGCCGCCACCTACAACTGCCATACATAGCCACCATACATAGCCGCCACCTACAACCGCCATACATAGCCACCATACATAGCCGCCACCTACAACCGTCTTACATAGCCAACATACAGAGCCACCACCTACAACCGCCATACATAGTAACCATACAAAGCCGCCACCTACAACTGCCATACATAGCCACCATACACAGCCGCCACCTACAACCGTCATACATAGTAACCATACAAAGCCGCCACCTACAACTGCCATACCCTACCCCAACCATACATAGCCCCGGGCCCCCTACAAAACCGTCATACATCCACCATACATAGCCGCCACCCTACAACCGCAAAACAAAACCACCATACATAGCCGCCACCTACAACCGCCATACATAGCCACCATACATAGCCGCCACCTACAACCATCATACATAGCCACCATACATAGCCACCACCTACAACCGCCATACATAGCCACCATACATAGCCGCCACCTACAACCGCCTTACATAGCTGCCACCTACAACCGCCTTACATAGCCACCATACACAGCCGCCACCTACAACCACCATACATAGCCACCATACATAGCCGCCACCTACAACCATCAGACATAGCCACGATACATAGCCGCCAACTACAACCGCCATACATAGCCACCATACATAGCCGCCACCTACAACCATAATACATAGCCACGATACATAGCCGCCATACATAGCCACTATACATAGCCGCCACCTACAACCGCCGTACATAGCCGCCACCTGCAACTGCCATACATAGCCACCATACATAGCCGCCAACTACAACCGCCATACATAGCCACTATACATAGCCGCCACCTACAACCGCCTTACATAGCCGCGACCTACAACTGCCATACATAGCCACCATACATAGCCGCCACCTACAACCATCATACATAGCCACCATACATAGCCGCCACCTACAAACGCCATACATAGCCACCATACATAGCCGCCACCTACAACCATCATACATAGCCACCATACATAGCCGCCACCTACAACCGCCATACATAGCCACCATACAAAGCCGCCACCTACAACCGCCATACATAGCCAACATACATAGCCGCCACCTACAACCATCATACATAGCCACCATACATAGCCGCCACCTACAAACGCCATACATAGCCACCATACAAAGCCGCCACCTACAACCGCCATACATAGCCAACATACAGAGCCGCCACCTACAACCGCCATACATAGCCACCATACATAGCCGCCACCTACAACCGCCATACATAGCCACCATACATAGCCGCCACCTACAACCGCCATACATAGCCACCATACATAGCCGCCACCTACAACCGTCTTACATAGCCAACATACAGAGCCACCACCTACAACCGCCATACATAGTAACCATACAAAGCCGCCACCTACAACTGCCATACATAGCCATCATACATAGCTGCCACCTACAACCGCCATACATAGCCACCATACAGAGCCACCACCTACAACCGCCATACATAGTAACCATACAAAGCCGCCACCTACAACCGCCATACATAGCCACCATACATAGCCGCCACCTACAACTGCCATACATAGCCACCATACACAGCCGCCACCTACATCCGCCATACATAGTAACCATACAAAGCCACCACCTACAACTGCCATACATAGCCACCATACACAGCCACCACCTACAACCGCCATACATAGTAACCATACAAAGCCGCCACCTACAACCGCCATACATAGCCACCATACATAGCCCCCACCTACAACCATCATACATAGCCACCATACATAGCCGCCACCTACAACCGCCATACATAGCCACCATACATTGCCGCCACCTACAACCATCATACATAGCCACGATACATAGCCGCCACCTACAAGCATCATACATAGCCACCATACATAGCCGCCCACCTACAACCATCATACATAGCCACCATACATAGCCGCCACCTACAACCGCCATACATAGCCACCATACATAGCCGCCACCTACAACCATCATACATAGCCACCATACATAGCCACCACCTACAACTGCCATACATAGCCACCATACATAGCCGCCACCTACAACCGCCTTACATAGCCGCCACCTACAACCGCCATACATAGCCACCATACATAGCCGCCACCTACAACCATCATACATAGCCACCATATATAGCCGCCACCTACAACCATCATACATAGCCAACATACATAGCCGCCACCTACAACCGCCATACATAGCCACCATACAGAACCGCCACCTACAACCGCCTTACATAGCCGCCACCTACAACCGCCATACATAGCCGCCACCTACAACTGCCATACATAGCCACCATACATAGCCGCCACCTACAACCATCATACACAGCCACCATACATCACCTCCACCTACAACCATCATACATAGCCATCTTACATAGCCACCATACATAGCCACCATACATAGCCACCAACTACAACTGCCATACATAGCCACCATACAGAGCCACCACCTAAAACCGCCATACATAGCCACCACCTACAACTGCCATATATAGCCACTATACATAGCCACCATACATAGCCGCCACCTACAACTGCCATACATAGCCACCATACAGAGCCACCACCTACAACTGCCATACATAGCCACCATACATAGCCGCCACCTACAACTGCCATACATAGCCACCATACATAGCCGCCACCTACAACTGCCATACATAGCCACCATACATAGCCGCCACCTACAACCGCCATACATAGCCACCATACATAGCCGCCACCTACAACCGCCATACATAGCCACTATACATAGCCGCCACCTACAACCGCCTTACATAGCCACTATACATAGCCGCCACCTACAACCGCCATACATAGCCACCATACACAGCCGCCACCTACAACCGCCATACATAGCCACTATACATAGCCGCCACCTACAACCGCCTTACATAGCCACTATACCTAGCCGCCACATACAACCGCCTTACATAGCCGCCACCTACAACTGCCATACATAGCCACCATACATAGCCAACATACAGAGCCGCCACCTACAACCACCATACATAGCCACCATACAGAGCCACCACCTACAACCGCCATACATAGCCACCATACATAGCCGCGACCTACAACCGCCATACATAGCCAACATACAGAGCCCTCACCTACAACCATCATACATAGCCGCCACCTACAACCGCCATACATAGCCACCACCTCCAACCGCCATACATAGCCACCATACCTAGCCGCCACCTACAACCGCCATACATAGCCAACATACAGAGCCCTCACCTACAACCATCAAACATAGCCGCCACCTACAACCGCCATACATAGCCAACATACAGAGCCGCCACCTACAACCATCATACATAGCCGCCACCTACAACCGCCATACATAGCCACTATACATAGCCGCCACATAAAACCATCATACATAGCCGCCACCTACAACCGCCATACATAGCCACCATACATAGCCGCCACCTACAACCGCCATGCATAGCCACCATACATAGCCGCCACCTACAACCATCATACATTGCCACCATACATAGCCGCCACCTACAACCATCATACATAGCCACCATACATAGCCACCACCTACAACTGCCATACATAGCCGCCACCTACAACCGCCATACATAGCCACCATACATAGCCACCACCTACAACTGCCATACATAGCCACCACCTACAACCGCCATACATAGCCACCATACAGAACCGCCACCTACAACCGCCTTACATAGCCACCACCTACAACCGCCATACATAGCCACTATACATAGCCGCCACCTACAACCGCCTTACATAGCCGCCACCTACAACTGCCATACATAGCCACCATACATAGCCACCACCTACAACCGCCATACATAGCCGCCACCTACAACCATCATACATAGCCACCATACATAGCCGCCACCTACAACCGCCATACATAGCCACCATACATAGCCGCCACCTACAACCATCATACATAGCCACCATACATAGCCGTCACCTACAACCGCCATAAATAGCCACCATACAGAGCCACCACCTACACCCCCCATACATAGCCACCATACATAGCCGCCATCTACAGCCGCCATACATAGAGAAATACAGAGGCGCTACCTACAGCCGCCATACATAGTGAAATACAAAGCCGCTACCTACAGCCACCATACATAGTGAAATACAGAGGCGCTACCTACAGCCGCCATACATAGTGAAATACAAAGCCGCTACCTACAGCCGCCATACATAGTGAAATACAAAGCCGCTACCTACAGCCGCCATACATAGTGAAATACAGAGGCGCTACCTACAGCCGCCATACATAGTGAAATACAAAGCCGCTACCTACAGCCGCCATACATAGTGAAATACAAAGCCGCTACCTACAGCCGCCATACATAGTGAAATACAGAGGCTCTACCTACAGCCGCCATACATAGTGAAATACAAAGCTGCTACCTACAGCCACCATACATAGTGAAATACAAAGCCGCTACCTACAGCCGCCATACATAGTGAAATACAGAGGCGCTACCTACAGCCGCTATACAAAGTGAAATAACTAAAGCCAACTACTACAGCCACCAACATATGAAATACAGAGGTGCAACCTACAACCCGCCATACATATGAAATACAGAACGCTAACCTCAGCGCCAGACATAGTTAAATACAGAGCGCTACCTACAGCACCATATAACATAGGGAAATATACAAAGGCCGCTACTACAGTCCACCATAACAATTAAATACAATGCCCGACACCTGACAGTCGCCGATACATATTGACAATAACAGACTGCCGTTACCTTTACAGCCGCGCATACAAACGTGAAATAGCAAAGCCCGCTACCTACAGCCCGCCATACATAGTGAAATAACAGAGGCTCAAATCCTTCAGCCTCCATACATAGTGGAAGAACTACAAAACTCTACCCGTTACAGCCACCATACATAGTGAAATACCAAGGGCCCCTAAACCCACAGCCGCCCAAAAAACAAAGTGAAATACAGAGCGCTATACACCACCATAATAGGAAATACAGAGGGGGCTCCCCGCAGCCCCCCCCCAAAATAGGGAAAATACAGAGGCCCCTACCCCACAGCCCCCAAACAAAGGGGAAATACAGAGGCGCCACCTACCGCCGCCATACAAAAGGAAATACAAAGGGGTCTACCTACACCGCCCTACATAGGGAAATACAGAGGCGCAACCAAAAGCCGCCAGACATAGTGAAAAACAAAGCCGGGTACCTACAGCCGCCCTACGAGTGAAAATACAGAGGCTCTACCTACAGGGCCCCCATACATAGGGAAAAAACAGAGGCGCTAAACCCAACCCCCAAACATTGAAATACAAAGCCGCTACCCACCGCCCCATACAAAGGGGAAATACCGAGGGGGCTACCCACAAACCGCCCCCCCATAGGAAAAAACAGAGGCTCTACCTACACCCCATACATAGTGAAATACAAGGGGGCAACCCATAGCCGCCATACATATGAAAAACAAGGCACTACCTACATCCCCATACAAACTGAAATACAAGGCGCTACCTTCAAAAAAACCGGCCAAAAAAAGTAGATTTCAGAGGCCTACCTACAGGGCCCCCTCCCTGGGCAATAAAGAGGCGGGTAAACCCACAGCCGGGCCCTACCCTAGTTTAAATACAAAGCCCCCCCCCCCAACCCCCCCCCCCCCCCGTTTCCCCCCATAAAATAGGGAAATAGAAAGCCCCTACCCTAAAAGCCGCCATACATAGTGAAATACAAAGCCCCCTACCTACAGGGCCGGGCCCTACATAGTGAAAAAACAAAAACCCCCTAACCTACAGCCAACATACATAGTGAAATACAAAGCCGCTTCCTACAGCCACCAAAACATAGGAAATACAAAGCCGCACCTACAGCCGCCATACAGAGTGAAAACAGGGGGCTCTACCACAAACCACCATACATAGGGAAATACAGAGGCGCTACCAAAAGCCCCATAAAATTGAAATACAGAGGCCCCTACCTACAGCCACCATACAAAAGGGAAAAACTAAGCGCTACCCACAGCCACCATACATAGTTTAAACACAGAGGCGCCACCTACAGCCGCCATAAAATAGTGAAAATACAGGGTGCTTTCCTTCAGCCGCCATACATAGTGAAATACAGAGCGCTACCTACAGCCCCCCCTACAAAGTGAAATACAGAGGGGGCTTTCCTACACCGCCATCCCTAGTGAAATACAGAGGCGCTACCTACAGCCCCCCATACATAGTGAAAATACAGAGGCTCCCACTTAAAAAGCCACCAACATAGTGAAATACAAAAACCCCTAAACCCACAGCCACCATACATATTTAAACACAGAAAGGGCCCCCACCTACAGCCAAACCCTACATAGGGAAAAAAAAAAGCCGCTACCTACAAACCGCCATACATATGAAATACAAACCCCCTACCTAAAGCCACCAAACATAGTGAAATACAAAGCCGGGTACCCCACAGCCGCCAAACATATTTAAATACAGAAGATCTACCTACAGCCCCGCCATACATAGTGGGAAAAACAGAGGGGCACCTACAGCCACCATAAAAAAGGGAAAAAACAAAAACCGCTACCTACAGCCCGCCAAACATAGTGGAAATACAAATAAAAATAAAAAACCAAGACTGACGGGGCCCCGTACTAATTTAAAAAAGGGGAAAACCCGAGAGTAAAGGAAAACTACAACTCTTAATTTTTATTAAAAGAAGACCCAAAATTTTCAAAAAAAATTGAAAGCCCGACGCTTTTTGCGTGGTTGGGGCTCCCCCGGGTTCCCCCAGGGGGAAGAATACCCAAAAAGGAAATTTGACCAAAAATATATAGAGAACCCTTATCTTTGAAAATTTGGGGGTATAACCATAGGGGCCCAAGGGAAAAACATCGTTGTGAAAAAAAAAAATCAGAGTATTTTAAAAGGGATTGTGAAATGGGTAA
>JAODAL010056859.1:0-23033 GCA_025379985.1 Phyllomedusa bahiana
AAAACAACGTTAAAATTAACCCCCTAAATGTAAATTGCGCCAAAGAAATTGAGCCCACAAAATAGTAGCTTTGTAGCGTGTTACAATTGCGTGTTTTCTACGCCCACAACAAGAGATACATGTTGTAATTAACCTTTGCTTGTGATTAGGCTACAGGAAAATTTATATATTTTGGCGTTGAAAAAGACGGTTTTCTTGGGGTCAGCACCCCAGCAAAACAAGCTTAATTAACCCTGGATGTACATTGCGCAATAGAATTGGGAGCAGTCAAAAATGAAGTGGTATTTGTATTGTAAAACGCTGTTTCTTTAAATGAATAAACAGGAACTGGCTTAGCCACTTGGATATTGAATGTATATGCAGCGCAGTGGACGCAGACTGGATTTCAGATCCAATACCGAAAAAAAATTAGAAATAGAACATTAAGAGAACAGTCTCTGAGACAAGCTGAGACACCCACAGAATCGCTATATAAAAATCAATTCTTCAGTAAGAGCTATCAGCGCGGCAGCACCTTCCCTGATGAACACAGTGAGAGGAGTGTGAGCTCCCGGCATCCCCCGGGGACTTATATAGTGGGGGTGACGTCACGAATCCCGGCGGTCTCTGATTGGCTTCATCTCTGCACATTTCATGCAGGCTATGCCCTTCTTCCCCCAAGAGTGCTTTCCCCCTGTAGCGCCATGTGCTCGCAGCCATTTTATCAATCAAAAGCACACTTCGTTCACCGAAGTCCCCCAAAGTCCGACTTTGTTCCGAACCGAAGTTTTCCTGAAATTCTAAACGAATTCCACTTCGTTAGAATCAATTCGCCCATCTCTACCTTCAGTTACTAGAAAAGATATGTATCATAATATAAGGCAATGCAATGTCTAAACAAAGTTTTGGCTGTACAATACCCAGTACCCTTTTTTAAGAGCTTGTCTGTGTTCGTCCGCGGGGGACGCCACCCCCCCCCGCTCCACCCCGTGACCTTACAGCGGTAGATGCTCCTTTAAAATTCTCTGCCTAACTACCTAAAATCTGCAAATCTCTGATCAAAACTAACTTCTAAGGATCACAGCAAAAAGTAGCTGTCTCTGTGAAAAATAGAATTATTTCGCTGGCTGTTTGTGAGCTTTTTGGACAGAGGCAGAGCACACGCCCTTTACTGTTTATGAGATGCTGAACACACTGATCATGAACAGGGAAAGGGCTGTTCTATGTAAAACGAGGTCATGTGATTTTTCCAGCCAATCGCAACCATACACATCCCAGTCATGACGTCGCACACACATCTCACCCTGCTCTATTCTGTAAGCTGAGTTGCTGGACGCCAAAATGACAGGAAACGCCGAAAATGGCGCGAGATTAATAGATTATGCACAGATTTTAACCTAAATTATCGCGTGATCTAAAAAATCTGATCAACGTGAATACCGTGCCGATTTCAACTTTGTCGATAATAATCGCTCAACACTATTAAACTACTATAGATATTTTCATCTATTAGTAATTTTTTTTTATTTTTTTACCATAAGGCCGTGTTCACATGGCTTATTTGGGCGTGGTTTGGGGCCCGGTACTCTGCCCCGGATTTGCGCTGCAGTACGGCGCCAATCCGTCGGAGTCAGTACGGTAATCCACTGTTCTCATAGAGAACAGTGGATTCCGTCGCTCCTCCCCGCTCGGTGAATCCACCGGGCGGGGAGAAAGAGACATGCACATTATCCAGGCGCAATACGCGCCGTGGATAATGGAAGTCTATGGGGCAATCCGGCTCTCAAATCCGGCGTGAATAAGCCGTGTGAATGGGGCCTAAGGCTATGTTCACACGACTAACTGCAGGACCTAATTCAGTCTGTAATTATGCGCCGGAGTGCGCCAATTACGGGATGAATCCGTCCTGGTAACTACGGTAATCCACAGTTCTCATAGAGAACTATGGTTTACGTCTCCTCTCCCTGCTCGGCGAATACGCCGAGGGGGGAGATAATTCACATGTCACTTTCTAGCGGCGTATATGCCCCTAGCAGTGAATTCCCTTATGGGCCGGCGAGGTGCTGGCCCCCCGCTCCCTCCGCCGCTCCCGCCCCGCACCCACGGCGTAACTGCGCGGCATAATTACGTCCCGCAGTTAAGCCGTGTGTATATAGCCTCAGGCTTTGTTCACACAGCATAATTGATGGGCGTAATTACGCACCGCAATTACGATGTGTGCTCGGGAGCTCACGGCCAATCGGTGTGTACTCCGTGTGGGCCAGCTATATACTGTCATTACTCATTTGTTGATCCCCCGTGAATAATTTCATGTCACTTATCTTCCTGCTGCTGTTACATGGCTGATTCTGGGATGGATTTCAGGCGTATTGCGCTCCAATCGGCTGAAATCGTCCAGGCATTACGGTAATCCCCCAGTTCTCACGTGGACATGGCCTAAAGGTAAAAACCCGGGAACTACTGCTCTCATACAAAAATTATTTTTTTAATTTTTACAAAAAAGGCAATGAAAGAATTATCAAAAGACTTGAAAAAAAAAAGTAAAAGATAAGCATCCTGGTGAAGATTATTGTTTCTCAAATGATCTCAATGGGCACCTGGCGAAGAGCAACCAGGTCCCGAATTTGACCCTGGCAACCGTTGATTGGACCTACGGTGGTGTCAATGCACACAATGTGTCTTGATGAAAACTGTAACAGAAAGTATATGCTGTAGAGAACTATATGCTAGAACATCTATTTGAAAAATTTTCTGGTCTGAATTACCAAAATCCCGCATTCCATCAGTATGCCAAGATGAAGAAGTCTTATTCGGATTCTCAATATTCCAGTTCCTACAAAAGATGTTCTATTGATCCAAGCAAGCCAAGGTTTTCTAAAACATTATTTTAACAAGGTTAATTTAAAAAATAAAATAAAATTTTTGACCTCAGTAATTTTATTTTTAAATAATGTTTGTTCTTTTGTATCTTATACAGTGTTTAAGATAGCCATACAGATCATTTACTGCATGGGTTTATGGGATACTTGGGAAAACACAACGGCGGGCCAACATTTTCTTGGTGTCGTGTGCAAGATTCGGGAGACTTTTCCAGATCCAAATGGAAGGTATACTGGTTTCAGTATTTTGAAAGACCGACCACTTGGTGATGCTGATTTTGATATAAATTTTAGGGATTTTATCCCCAAAATTTTTTTGCACTTAAAAAAGTTTTGTTTTACAAAGAAATTTAATTGTTTACACCATATTTTTTTGTACGTATTTTGTTTTCGTTTTTAAATTATTCAAATGTTTATGTTATATTTATATTCTAAAAATGTGAATATTTTTGACTTGAAAATAAAAAGTAAATTTCTATTTTACTATTGAATAAAATGTTCTCATTAAAACATAATAATTTTAAATATAGGATTGTTTTCAACACTTATTCCTCATATATGTAAGAAACACAATGTCAAACAAGTTGAAAAATACATTTATTTTACCAAAAATATATCAAAATAACAAAAATGTAGAAACAAAATAAGGCGGCACCGCTCCTAACTTTTCACAACAATTACAATTTACCAACAACGTGTAGTATCACCTTGATACAATTTTTAAGAATGTTGGGGCTCAACTACAAAAACAGAGCAAGTCCATCCAGCCATCCACAACATAAAAGAGTCACCGGCGCTCACCAATCTTCTCTTTATGGATTTAATGCATATAACATTCCATTGTATCAAGTCGGGTAAGAACACATCTCATAGCCATGACATGTGTTCTCTCTCGACTTGATACTATGGAATTTTATATGCAATAAACCTAAAAAGGTAATATTGTTGAATGCAGACTATTCTTTAATGCTGAAGAATATTGGTTTTAATCTTCCAGTACTACACTAAAAAAGCTATTCACATACTATAACTGTATACAGAAGCACCAAATAATATTAGTTAATAAACACAAAGAGATACATTAAAATTTGCAATAAATATATATTATATATTTATGTTTTAAGAGCATAATTTAAAAACGTGAAGTATAGGCACGTATTAGGTCTGCTTTTTCAGGTCTCTCTGTGACTGCTATGTTTGAAGGGAGGGTAGGCAATGCTGATTGCCATTCACTTTTTTTTATCACCTATTGCAAATAATAAGATGTTATCCAAATTTTTTTTCAAAAATATCTGTGATCGGGCCTCATACAGTGTTTTTTATCACCCAGGCCTTCCGAGCTTTAGAATATTCCATCCTGAAAAGATGCATTCGTTCCTGGTCAGGATTACCCTCAAATTCTTTGATCATTGCCTGAACTCTTCCCACATTATAATTATGATCAAGAACAGCCAGTGTAGTTCTTGCTACCATGGAATCATAGTAGAAATGAATTCTTTTGGGGCGAAATTTCAAAACACTACTATGGAAAACCTCCAGTTCACCAGTGTGGCAGAAATTGGACAGTTGTTTTAGATCGCGAAGCAATGCCTGGTTTTCTATAACACTTTTTAATTTTTCATATGCCACTGATTGTTCATTCGGCCACTTGGTATTATTTAAATCAGATACATGATGACACTGTCGATAACTCCCATCAGTTTCCCACGTGTGTACATTTATTACATGGTGTAGTACCGATGTCCATCGTTCAATGAGTTCACCAGCGTCCTGGTTACATGTTCTGGCTGACCACCAAAGGTGATTTTTTTATTGGTGCAATCCAAGGTGTAAGTGCTTGGCAGTGTTTTGTCTTAGACAGAGTAAGAATTTTTGGACCAACTGACTTCGACATGTGCCAAACATCAAATTGATGCTTGATGTGGGCATATTCTTCTCTCATAATTTTACGAATGCCTACATGTCGGTCAGTGGTCAAAATTTTTACATTCACATTTGATGATATTAAGTTATCTATTGTTCTTCTGAAGGCCTTCTTTTTTTAAAAATTAACTGTTGTTTAATGGGGATTTAAAGCTTTTCCCAACAGAAAAATCAATTTTTTTAAACTGCTTTTGTTTCTAGCATTGTATATATGCAGTATTTGGCGGAAAATTCAGGACTGTACTTTTGTCCTTTCCCCCTCCCAAAGGGAAAATGTTTTTCCCCGGGCATTGTGGGGAAAAAAATTTTTTTTTGGGCTGCTTTTTTCCACTCTTCGGGAATCTTTGGGGGAAGACCAAATTAAATTGATGTCGATATGTGTGAAGCCCGAAATTATAAAAACATTATAATTAAAAAAATAACTTGTTTTTTTTCAAATAATTTTTTCCCACTTAGAAAAATTTGCATTTTGAATTTTCCCAAAACGGAACTTTGTTTTTTTCGGCTGGTACCCCACTTTGGGTCTTTTAAATGGCCATTCAAACATTTACATAAATAGAAATTTAGCAGAAAAAAAAACCCTTTAATTCTCATTTCTTTTAAAATTTTTTTTCAAAACGGTCCCAAAAAATACTGCGGGGGTATTAGAATAAAAAATTTTTTTTCTAAAGCACTTTTAAAAAAAACAATAAACTTTTCTTCTCGGGCGGGATTATGTTTTCCCTCCAGTCATTTTAAAAAAAAAAATTCTTTTTTAAAAATTTTGGTCTTCTTTTTTCTGTCGGTGTTTCATCAATATTTTGTAAATATACCCCGGGATTTTTCATTTTCCCTCAGGGCTAAAGATTCAAACCGGGGGTGGAAAGATGAATTGGGGCTCTTCTTTCCCTCCCTTCTTTTTTTTTCGTACCCTTCATGCATTTGAACTTTACTTTTAAAATTGCAAATGCTTACAGCTTTTTTTTTTAAGATAGGAGAGTAGGTGAAGGGTTCTAAAAAAATTTGGTGATCCATAACATTTGGGACTCTTCGGTTTTGAGGGGTCTTCAAAGAAATCAGACTTTGAAAAATTAACTTTTTTTGGTGAGGTTTTTCCCCTTTGCATATCAACTTCCAAAACTGTTTTGTTTTAAACGGGGGGTTTTCCTGTTAGTAGGGCCCTAACAAAGATATAAAAAAGTGAGACCCTTTGGGATTAATTAATGGGTCTCCAATGTCAGTGGGGGCGGGTGATTGGGAAAAAATTAAATTTTCGGGTCGGGCATCACGGGTTGAAGGGGTTGAAACTCCTTACATTTGGCGCTGCTTGTTGGTTTGTACGGGGACTCGGTGTTTCCCTTTTTCCAAAAAATGTAAAAAAAAATCCTATTTTGACATTATTTTTTTCTTTTAGTTTAAACATAAGGGGTCCCAAATTTTTTCCGGGGTTTTTTAATGTTTTCATTGATGAATGTTTTTTGAACAAACATAAAAGGGTGAAAAACCCCTGTGAAAGCAAAGGGACGGGGTTAATGTTTGGGTTCAATAGAAATTTGGTTTAAACACAGCGGGGGTTGCGGGGTTTTCCCAAGGTTTCCCGGGCCCATTTTTTCCCAAAAATATTTTCTTCAACTGGCTGCTGTAGTAATGATACGTTTCCAGAAAAGGAAGGTTCTGCAACTACATGAAAAAATTTGGGGGCCCTTGGGCAAAAACCCGTTTTCCATTTCAATGCAGGTGCTGAGGTCTCAGCTGTTCTTCTCCATTTTATTGCTTTTTTTGGTGGGGCCTTAAGGATTAAAACACTTGAAATTTCCCCCTTGTTCCAGCGGGTTTTTGTAATTCTTTACCAGGGGTTGAAAGGGTTTCCTGCAACGGCACTTTTCCGGGTTGTTTTTTAATTCCGGTGTTTCGACAAGTGTTGGAAATATGGATGGTAATGCGTCGGGAGATAGTTTCCTTCTATGACCTACATGGTAATAACAGTCATTCGCAAAGTGTCGGGACAATTTTGGGGCGAAAAACTTTAAATTAGTTTTCCCTTCCCCAAATTTTGATGACCCTTTTTCGTCGAAATTTGTAAAGAAATAGGCGCTTGTAGCAAATTTTTGGGCCAAATATATTTTTGGGTTTTCACGAGATGGGTGCCCCCCCAAAGGTGAGACGAAAACCCCTATTAGGCTATTTCACACGGTTTAAACTGCGGGACGAAAATTACGCCCCGCATTACGCCGGGGTGGGGGGGGGGGGGGGGCGGGGGGGGGGCGGGAGCGCGGGGGGGCACCTCGCCGGGCCCATAGAGAATAAAGGAAGCGGGGGCGTATCCCGCCGCTGAAAGTGAAAAGTAATTATCCCCCCCCTGGGGCAATTTGCCGAGCAGGGGGGAGGAAAAAATTCCATAGTTTTTTATGAGAACTGTGGTTTAAGGGTTAATGAAGGGGGCCCCGTTTTCGGCCCTTAATTTGCGAATTTCCCCGGGGGCGTAATTAGGGAACCGAAATACGGTATTTTGAAACATGCGGGGCGGGGGATCACAAAAAAAATTTTTGTTAGGGTGGCCAAGGAAACTCAAAAATTACAGCCATATTAATTCCCAGATTTAAAGGGGTGAAATTTTGACGGGCTGCATCCTGGGGTAAAATTTGGGGTAACGCAGCAGGAGCTCCATTTTGGGATACACCTCTGGAACCAAAATAGCTTTTGTAACTTTGATTAGTTTTTGACGATTTTTAAAGAAAAAAGTTAAAAATTGGGGAAGGGTTTTTTATGGTGATCAAATTTTTCCAGATCTTTGGCAAAATTTAAAAAGGTTTTAAAATCTGGGGAATCATCTATTAAATCGGGGGCCTTTTTTTTTCGGCGCTTCCTGTAATTTTGGGGCCAGCAAATCAGTTTAAACAGAATAGGAAGGGTGACAGGGGTGTGTGTGTGC
Organism: Phyllomedusa bahiana; assembly: GCA_025379985.1. Taxonomy (NCBI): domain Eukaryota; kingdom Metazoa; phylum Chordata; class Amphibia; order Anura; family Hylidae; genus Phyllomedusa; species Phyllomedusa bahiana. The sequence continues at coordinate 7,693 of JAODAL010056859.1, forward strand.
AAACTTAAGGGTTGTTTTTAGGGTTTTGCGTTTGGCGGGAAAAATCACATGCCCCCAGGTTTTACTTTAAAACGCTTTTTTCCCTTTTTTCAGCCTCAGGGGTTCTCTCAGGGGTTCATGGGGGTAAAGGGGCCCTGTGCTCTGTCTGGGGCCCAAAACAGTTTCAGGGGAAATTATTTCTATTTCTGACGGGAAAAACCCTTTTTACTTTTACTGTGATCCGTCCAATTTAGTTAAAAATTAAAGAATTTGAAAAATTTTTAATTAGTTAGTTTAGAAAATTTTTTAAAGCGGGGAAATTTTTACCGCGGGAAAATTTCAGGGGCGGTGGGGGGGGGGGGGGGGGGGGGGCCCGGGGGTTTCGAACAAAAGCCCAAGCTCTTCAAATAAAGAACTTTGGAAATAAAGTTAACCAAAAACCTTAGGGTAGAATTGTAGGGGAAAAATTCTTTTTTATTAACATTTTTGCTTTAAAAATTTTTCCCCTGGAAAAGGGGCACCCTTAACAGGGAAAACCTTTTCAGCCCCGGGCGGGTTTCCTTTTTTAAGCTAAAAAAACCCCCATTTTTAAATTCATATAAAATTTAAGATAGGTGTTCATTTTAAAATTTTTGTGACTGTTGATTAACCCAACCAATTGCCCCCTTAAAAATTACAACCCCGGCAATCTTGTAGTCAGCACAGGTTGTTTTTTTCCAAAAAATTACCGTTTATCGTACAAAACATCAAATTTTACGGTTTTTTGATTTTTTGCGCCCCCCAAAACTGTTCATTGACCAGCTCTTACGAAAATTTTTTAAAACAGCAATTCAAATATTCACCAAAGGGAATTGAAAGGGCAAAAAAAACAGTTTTTAAATATCAAAACTTTTACATTTTACGTTTTTTTTTGATTTTTTGGCCCCCTTTTTATGTTCATTGCCCGGCACCCCTTACGAAAAATCTTAAAACGGGCAATTCAATTTTTCCCCAAAGGGGGTGATTAAAAAGGTGCAAAAAATACAAAAAAATTTAAATTTCAAAAACATAACAGTTACGTGTTTTTTTGACTTTTGGCACCCAGTACTTTTTCATTGACGCGAATTTTAAGTAAATTTTTAAAAACAGCAATTCAAAATTTTCACCACAGGTGAATTAAAAAGGTGCAAAAAAAAACCGTTTTTTTTTATAAAAAAATAACAGTTACTTTTTTTTTTTGATTTTTGGGGCCCCAAAGTATTGTTAAATTGACGCATTTTTCCCCTACGAAAAATTTTAAAAAACAGCAATTCTATTTTCCCACCACGGGTGAATTGAAAGGTGCAAAAAATACCGTTTTTTTATATAAAAACCAAAACCCGTTACGTTTTTTTTTTGACTTTTGAAAACCCAGAAATTTTTCTTTGGCAGAACCCTACGTAAATCTTAAAAAAAAAATTTTCAATATTCACCCACAGGTGAATTAAAAGGGTTGAAAAAAAATCCCAATTTATTATATCAAAACTTTAACAGTTACGTTTTTTTTTTACTTTTTGCGCACCCCAGTACTGTTTCGGGGGTCGCAGCTTCTACGTAAATTTTTAAAACACCCAATTCTAAAAATTCACCAAAAGGTTTAAAATTAAAAGGGTTGCAAAAAATACCGTTTTTTATATCAAAACAAAAACAGTTATGTGTTTTTTTTATTTTTCCCGCACCCAGTAAGTTCATTGAGCGCATCAAGTAAATTTAAAACGAAATTTCCCTATAATTACCCCCCAGGTGAATTAAAAGGGGTGAAAAAAATACCGTTTATTTATCCAAAACATAACATTTAAACGTGTTTTTTGACTTTTGCGCACCCAGTACGGTTCCCATTGCCCAGCATCAAAGTAAATTTTTAAAACAGCAATTCTTATTCCCCACAGGTAAATTGAAAGGGTGCAAAAAATACATTTTAAATTATATCAAAACCTAACAGTTAGGTTTTTTTTTTGACTTTTTGGGCGCCCCCAACCCCAGTACTGTTCATTGACTGCACTTTACGAAAATTTTTAAAAACACCCAATTCAAAAATTTCACCCAGGTTTAAATTTGAAAGGTGCAAAAAATACATTTTTATTAAAATAAAAACTTTAACTTTTAGGGTTTTTTTTGGGGATTTTTTTCGCACCCAGTACGGGTTCATTGACGCAGCATCTACGAAAATTTTTAAAAAACAGAATTCATATTCACCCCAAAGGTAAATTTGGGAAAGGGGGAAAAAAATAATTTAAATTATTATAAAAACATCCCCAAAAAACCGTTTTTTTTGACTTTTTGCGCACCCAAAACTGTTCCTTTGGGGACGCACCCTTCTAACGTAAATCTTAAAAACAGAAAAATTCTAAATTAAAAACCAAGTAAATTGAAAGGGCAAAAAAAAAAAAAAAAAAAAACCCTTAAAAACCCAAACCCCGTGTTTTTTGGACTTTTCCCCCCGACCAGTTTTTAGTAGAACCCCCCCTTCCCGAAAAATTTTTGACCAAAAAATTTGTTTGTTGTTTAGGGGATTTGAGAATAGCTGGATTTTTGGCCGGTTTTAAAAAGGGTTTTCCAAAACATTCCATCCCTTTATTCAAATTTTTTTTTTCGGAAAAGGGAAAGCAAATCCCGGGGAAAAAGCAAGAAAAAGAGGGGGGTGGGAACGGGGGTAGAGGTACGAGGGGAAGGGTGTCTCCTTTTTCAGGGGTGGGGGACAAAACGCATGCCAGGGATTTCAGTTGAAAAGGGAACCCTAGGCCTTGCATCGTTTTTTGGGGGGCCCGGGGCCCTGTGAATCAAAGGTAAACGAACATCGTCCCCAAAACGTCCTTAAAGGGGTTTAATTTGAACCGAAATCTAGCATTTTTAAACCTCCTGGGTCCTCCATTCCCCCGGCCACAAATGTCTTTAAATCGGGGCAATCTTCAGCATGTCCAACATGAAGCGGCCCAAAATGTCAACTCGTGAAACCCCACCATGGGGGATTCCTTGCTAAAAGACCTCTTTGGGGAAAAAAAATGGGTTGGGGTCAAAAGGCTTTTAAAGATCAAGGGGGAAAGTTTTAAAGTCTGCCGACCCCCAAATTACTGTTTTCCCTTCCCAGAGGGGTGTGGAGAAAGGGAAATTTCGGCAAAAACCCGGGGGGGCCGGGTCGGCAACGGCCTTTGCAGGGGCCCCTTGTTTGGGTGGGGCCCCCCCAGCTTCTGGAGGGGCCGAAAGTCGGGACGCCCCAAGCCCCCTGTTTTGGGATGGATATGGGACGACTTTGGGCGGATCCTTCCTGGCTTTTCCGCAGAATTTTTTGGGAAAAGGCTTCTTCAGGGGGACAAAGGGGGAAGACGTTTGGGGTTAGTGTAAATAGGGCCCCGGGCCAAAAAAAAAAGGGAGGGGGCGGGCGCAAAAGGGTCCGCTGATTTATTCCGCCAGCCACGGTCACCCCAAAACCCCCGCTCCTCGCTTTTTCGCCGAAAAAAATTTCCGGGCCCATCTCAAGCCGGGCCTTCTTTGAGAAAGCCCTTGATTCACCCGGGGATGTCATATGCCCCCTTTTGCCGAAAACGCAAAAGTAGAGGCAAAAAGAACCTTAAGTGGTTAACCCCCAACCAACATGTTTGGTCACTTTCAGCAAAATTCATGAGTTGAAATGGAGGGAAAAATTTGGGGAAAAAAAAAAGGCCCCCGGGCCCCGACCCCTGGGCCCCTCCAACCCTGTCAAAACCCCTTTGTCTCCGCCTCCTCCTCCTCCGCCCCCCCAAAGCTTTCCCCTCAGGGGCCCCTGCCCTCTCAGAGTAAAATGATCAGGGGATCAGCCCCCGTTTCACCCTCCCCTTCCCCCCAAGCCCCACCAGCCCACCAGAGACCCATCCTACCCCTTCCCCCTTCCCGCCAGTTTGCAAATGAAAACCCCCGTACAGCGGCCAGTCTAGGGGCCAAAGCCTTCTGTCTTCCCGGTTTTGGGGAAAAGAAGAAAAACTTTAAACCCCAAAAAACCTTCCCCAAAACCAAAAAGGGCCCGAATGTTGGCATTGCCAGGCTTTTTTTGGGCCTTTGGGAAAAGTTTTTCCTTTTTGTCGGGGGGACAAAAGATGGGTTTTCCCCCAAGCAGGGGCCCCCGCCCGCCCCCCAAAAACCAGATGCCCCCGGGAATTTCTTTGCCCGAAAAAAAACCGTCCCTGCCCTGGCCCGCCCCCCGTGCATCTAAAATTTTAAGGGGCGTTGTTTTGCATCTTTTTGCCCCGGAAAAAAATCCAAACTAAACCCCCGAAAACCAAAGGGCTAGTAAGCACGGCCAAGGGCTATATCTCTGTGACACTCACTGGGGGAGCTGGGTGGAGGGCTCTGGGGGGGACGGTGGGCTTCAGGCCCGGGCACGGCCCCTTCAAAACCCGGGATTGGGGCGGGCTCTTTTTCCCCAAAGGGCCTTTTTGGGGGCATACGGGGGCCCCCGGGCACCAGGCCCCTGGTTGAAATTAATCTGCCTTTGGAGCCGTCCACCCCACAGGTCGGAGCGTGGAGGCTCTAAAACAACCCAACCGAGCGCTGGGGTGGGTGACAAGAACCTTGTGCCCGGCAAGGGGGTGTGCGATAAAGGGGAAAAATTTTGGGCCGCCCCTTTAAAAACGGTTTGGTGGAGCACCAATTCCCCTTGGCCCGGCAATGTCTTTTAACCCTTTTCTCCAGAAATTTTAAAGAGCCCAACCCCGGGGCTGGGGCTGGTGCTAAGAAGGGTCAGGTCTGAAATTCGAAATTTCCCCCGTTCCAACCCCGTTTCGTCCCGCCTGGAAGCCCTTGCGCGTCAGTCGGCCCCCCCCGTTTAAAAAAAGGGTTTATTGTTGACTGGGGCAACACGCTGGGAAATTCCACCCTCCACATGCTCCAGCATTGTTGGGGAGCAGCGCAATGCCCTTACGCAGTAAGAAGGGACACATGGCCTGACAAGCAGCGGAAAAAACCCCGGGGGGTTGAACCACCGAGAGTGGAGGCAGGTGAAAGAGCTCTGCACCACCTTGCCAGTTTTTAAGAAAACCCACCAAAAAGGTTTAGTGCGGACAATGCCCTTTGTAGGGGATGAGAATTTTGGTTTATCTTTTTTCTGGAAAGAATTTGTTGGCAATCTGGGAAAAAAAAGGTCCCGCCAGCCCATGGAGGAGGGAAGGAAACAGAAAAGGGGGAAAAGGGGGCCTTTCTCTCCCTCAAAACCAAAAAGGACCGGGCATTTTCCAAAAATTTCATCCCTCTTTTATTTTGGCAGTGGTTCGGGGTCCAGGAAGGGGGTTAAAGGGGGAAGGGGGGGGGGGCGCATCAGCTCTCGGGGGGCATCATCTTCCCGGCAAAAACCGGGGTGTGTTGAAGCTGTGCCCGGGGGCAGCGGAGGAGGGGAGGAGGAGGTAAATTTCCAGACACCCATGTTACCCCAGCCCCTGCCCTTGGGGAAAAAGGTTGGGCGACTTTTTGGGGGGAGGGGGGGAAGATTGGGGAAAACAGTTTGTAGTGCCCCTTTGCCCCGATTGGGGGGAAATCAAGGCTTAATCCTTTAAAATAATGCTTGGGTGCTCCAAATTTCCCCCAACAGATCCCGCATTAAAGGGCCCTCAAAATGAAACAAAAAAGTTACTGGGTGGCCCCCTCCGGGGTCCCCGGACCAAAAAAAAAATCAGCCTTTCCTTCCAACCCCCCCCAAAAAGAGAGTTTAAAAAAAAAAGGAAATGGGACCTTGGGTGATTGACAAAGGAGGGAAACTGTTGCGGGCTTTCTTCACGTTTTCCCCCAAAAGTCACGGGTGGAACAAAAATCAGCGACGTGAAGCCCGTAGGGGTGCCCAAGTAGGCGTAGCGGCAGCAGCAGGCAAAAGGGGGCAGAAGCTAATGGGTGACCTCTGGCAATTTTTGTTTCCACCTCACCAAACCCGGGATGCAAAAGCAGGGCACAATCCAACACACAAGATCCAAACTTAAGATCATGGGGGCACGGGCTATTGCGTCCCCAACACCGATGTTTTTTGCTGTGTTTTTGGACCCAATTACTTTGGGGATTCCAAAATTTGGAAAGAAAAGGCCCGAAAACTGGCTGTCACCCCCTTTTGAGGTGTTTGTCCTGCCCCGCAGCCAGCGTCATTCTGAGCGGACCCCTTTAGCACATTTGGGGGAGTCCCTTACAGCAAACGCATCCGGCTTTTCCAAAAGATAAAATGTGGATCGTTTTTTACTTTTTATCAAAATGAAAACAGGCAAAAAAAACCTCTGTTTATGTTTTGGGCCCCCTTTGGGCCCAGGTCCCGATTTTGTTTCCGGGCTACTTCAAATTCCTTTTAAAAGAAATGGTCCTCCCTTTTAAAAATTTTTTTTTAAATGATCATTTTTTACCCGAATTTTTTTTTTCTCTTTTCCCAACAGTTATTTTTATGGTTTTGCTTGTGAGGAGACTGTAAAAAACAGCAAGGTTTTATTCAACACCCAAATTTCCCTTTACTCACTTTTTCTTAAGAAATTTTGCTTGTCAAATTGGGGTTTTTAAAGGGCATGTTGTGTGAGTTTCAAACCCAAAAATCATGGTCCTTTGGGGAAAAGAAATGTGACTTCTAAGTGGCATTTTCTCCCCTCACAATTTTTTAAAAGTGGGTGGGGAAGTCATTTTTTATAAATTTTTTTGGGGGCATGTTGTGTGAGATTTCAGCTATAATTATGGTTTCCCTTTGGAATAGAAATTGGGTTCTAATGGAAAATTTTTCCCCCCACAAAAATTTTTAACGTTTGGTGAGGGAAAATTTTTAAAAAATTTTTTTGGGTCATGCTGCTTTGAAAAGCGCAAAATACGATCCTATTATAAAAAAAAAGTTGTTTCTAAAAAGGGCATTTGTTCTTCACAATTGACCAAAGTGGCCCCAAGGGTTATGCTTTGGGAAATTTTTGGGGGGGGGTTTTTCTGGACTTTCAGCTTTTAACAGGTTTCCCATTTAAAAAATTTTTGTTTTTTTTAACAGAATTTTTTTTTTCTCAATTGAACCCAAAATGGCTCAAGGGGCATGCTTTGAATTTTTGGGGGCATTTTGCTGTGACATGCAGCTTTTACTACAAAGGGCCCCATTTTTAAAAAATGTTTTTTTTCTAACAGACATTTGTTCTTCACTTTTTCAAGGTGGCTCAAGGGTGATGGTGCTTGTCAGAAACAGGAATAGGTAGGGCACTGTTAATGGACACTTTTTTGCAAAATGACCCTTTTTTTTGCAAGATCTTTTTAAAATAAATCAATCCCCGTATTGAGACAAAACCCCTTTAAAACAAAAAAAAAAGAGAAACAAAAACATGGTGGATTCCATCCCTTTTTTTAAAAAAAGTGTTTCCAAATTAAAAATACTAAAAAAAAATTGAAAGACAAAATAGCTGTTAAAAAAAAACCCTTGAATTGTACAAGGGAGGGACAGGAAAACTTGACCCGAGGGAGGGTTAAATTCCAAAAGAACATTTGGGGTATGGACACAGACAAAGAACAAAGTACCGAGACCCTTTCCCCCAGCACGTTTAGTAAAATGAGAAAAAAATGCCAAGAAAAAGGGCACCTGGGTGTAACGGAGCGTTAACCACCATTAATTTCCCCGTGAAGCTCAATTGGTCCAAACTCATACGGAGGGGAAAACGCTTTCCCAGGGGTTTTTATGTGTACAGAGGAAAGGCTGGAGTTCTCACACCCTTTTTCCCCTTCCGCACTTTTGCTTCAGCAGACGTTTTCCCTTTTTTTAGCTTCTGGGGGATTTTAAAAAGGGGTGTTAATAGATGGGCGGACCCAGCCTGGGCTTTCAACCCCACCCACTGTACTCCGGCCCTAGGTCATGCTGTGGGCCCCGGACAGGTATAGTAAATCCAGTGAAACTAAAATGGTGGTTGAAAGACTCCTTTTTTTTTCCCGGGACTTTTTAAATGTGGGGGGGCATGCAGGTTTTGGGGCTCATGCTGTGGCCCGGGCAGGTATAGTCAATGTCCATGAAACTAAAAAGGGTGGTTGAAAAAATCCTTTTTTTTCCCGGGATTTTTAAATGTTTTGGGGGCAAAGAGGTTTGGGGGTCATGCTGTGGGCCCCGGACAGGTATAGTCCAAAGTTTCCCTGAAAAAAAAAATGGTGGTTGAAAGTCCCCTTTCCCGGCACATTTTTTAAAAGTGGGGGGCTTTCAGGTTTTGGGGCTCATGCTGTGGCCCAGGACCGGTTTTATTTAATGTCCAGGGGGAAACTTAAAAAGGTGGTTGAAAGATCCTTTTTTTTCCCGCACTTTTTAAATTGGGGGGGGGTTGGGAGGTTTGGGGCTCAGCTGTGGGCCCGGAAAGGGATATCAATTTTCCCGTGAAAAATAAAAGGGGTTGAAAGTTTTCCTTTTTCCCGGGACTTTTTAATTTTGGGGGCAAAACAGGGTTTTGGGGGGATGCTGTGGCCCGGACGGTATAGTCAATGTCCAAATGAAAATAAAATGGGGTTGAAAAATTCCTTTCCCCCCGGGCACTTTTTTTTAAATGTGGGGGGCCCTGCAGGTTTGGGGCTCTTTTCTGTGGCCCCGGGCAGGGAAGGGCCCAAAGTTCCCGGTGAAACTAAAAAGGGGGGTTTAAAAAAACCCCCTTTTTTTTTTCCTTTTTTTGGGACTTTTTTAAATTTTGGGGGTCTTGCAGGTTTGGGGGGCCAAAGGGTTTTTGGCCCCAGGACAAGGGGATAGGGCAATCGTCCGTTTTAACTAAAATGGTGGTTGAAAGTTCCTTTTTCTCCCCGGGACTTTTTAAATGTGGGGGTTTTGCAGGTTTGGGGCTTTATTGGTCCCCAACAGGTATATAATGTCCCCGGGGAAAAATTAAAAAGGTGGTTTAAAGACCTTTTCCTTTTTTTTTCCACCCCCCCTTTTTTTTCTGTGGGGCCGGACAGGTTTTTTTTTGGGCATTCCCGCGGTACAGGCAATATAGTTAGGGTTCCGGTTTTAACTAAATGGTGGTTGAAAAACTCCTTTTTGGGGGCAATTTTAAATGGGGGGGGATGGGGTTTGGGGTCCTTTCTGGTTTCCCGGACAAAGGGGGGATTTAAGTCCAGTTCAAAAAGGTGATGGTTCAAAAAATTAAATGCCCTTCTGGCGTTTTTTAATTTGTGGGTGAAGCAGGTTTTTTAAAGGGGGAGGTGTGGTTTCAAAGGGCGGGGATAGGAAAGGGTTTTGTGAAATTTTTTTCCCGGGGACTTTTTTTAACCTAAGTGTGTTTCCCCCAAGTTGTTGCACGTATCCATTTTTTACTGTTGTGGATTTTTAATTTTTTAGCTTCTCCAGCCTTGGTTTGGGTTTTAAAAATGAAGGTGTTTTTTGCTCCTTTATTGGGGGTTTGTGGTTTGGGGTTTTTAAAAATTCCATGCCCTCCCCTATCAAAAAAACCCAAAACAGCGGGGCCCCCAAAATATCGGACAAAACGATCCCAACTCGATAGCCAACGGGAATCGAAAAAAACACTTAAAAGTGGGTTCCAAAGTATGGCAAAAATTTTTACATTTTAAAATTAAAAATTTGGTGGTGGAACAGTCTTTACCAGGGGAAAAAAGGGTCTTTGGGGTGGGCTGTAAACATAATTTTAAAAGCCAAAAAAAATAAACACAAAAACACTAAAAAAACAACCCCAGACTCCAGAAAAATTTTTGACACAGAAAGACACCAGGGCAAAAAAACCCAAAAAAATTAGCCCCACAAAAGAGTACAAAAAAAGGAGCCCAAACACAAAAAAAACAAACAAACACAAGACATAGGAGAAAATACTAGATTGCAAAACCAAGGGTTATGTTCACAAAAGGTGGGGGAAAGGACCGTAAAAGAACATCGAATTTTGTGATGGTTTTTGTCCCTTTGGGCCTCCGAAAGGACCCGGACACATTTAACAATGTTCATTTAGTTTTTTCAATTGGGGGGCCAAAAGAGGAAAATTTTTCCCGGGGTTCCCCCTTGAGGGATCGCCTTGCGTGTTTGCCCCCCTTTTTGGGTTTCCCCCTACAAGGGAAATTTACATGACATTTTTCATTGTGGGGAGGGTTTGACAGCAAAAATGAACCCTTTAATTTCCCTTATAACATGTTCATTTTATCCTCTTGGTTTTTGGTTTAAAATGAACTGTTCTATGCAAAAGGGGGGGTGGGGGGGAAACTTTCAAAACCAAAAAACAGAAAAACCCTCCCCCTTTACTTTTTAAAAAAAGGGCAAAATAACCCGGGAGATATTCCAAACAATAATTGGGACCAATGTCGTTTTGTACATAGCTTTTGTTTTTCCCCTTTTGAATTTTCCCGGTGGTTTTTATTTTTTAAAATCCAAAAAAAAATCGGAAAAGGGAATCTATTTTTTTGGGGTTTCCCCGGGGGAAAACCCTTTCTGCGTTTACACACATGGTTTTGTACTGCGGTTAAAAAAAACCATAACAATCCGGTTTTTAATGTGTTTTTAAAAGGTGGGACCACTGTAGAAAGCCTAAAGTATGGCAGCACAATTCAAAAACCAAACAAGTGTTTTTTTTGGAAGGGCAATGTAAAAAAAAAAACGGGTCCTAATAAGTAAAATGTTTTTTTGAAATTTTTTTGAAGGGGCATTTCCACTTTGTTAGGTGCACATGCCTAAGGAAACAGTTCAGTGGACGTTAAAAAAAAATCGGGTACACAAACAGATAGAAAAGTTTTATTTTATAACACACAATACAAAAACTATAATAGAGCAAAAACCCAAAACAAATTAAAAAAATGTATTAATAAAAATAGTACTATTCCCCAAAAAAAAAATCCCCTTGTTCTATTGATCCTTTCTGTTAGTGTGTGTATTAGGCACAGATAAGGGGAAAGCATTGCAGGCAAGAAATTTAGGCATTGATAAGAATAGTGAAGAAGAGCATACATGGGGGGGGTAAGGTCAGGGAAGAGATAGATCTCAGGAACATGAAAATGTCAGCTTCAAGTAAAGACTTGCTTGCTGTAAGTGACATTTGGGTGTAAATATTAAGGCTGCATAATACGTCTTCCCTGTCGTGAAAATTAGTGAAAAATACAAAATTAAGTTTTCAACCCTATTAGGTCAAAAAATTAGTTTTTTTACTGCCAAATCTCGTGACGAAGAAGATCTTGATGTTTGAAAGAAATTTTTTACTCCTTTGTTTAGTGGTGTGAAAAAAATGTAACAAAGGCAGAGTCTTTAGGAATACAAGGTAAATGTCAGTTTTAATAAGATCTCTGTAGCTTAAGTGACATTTGGGTGTAAAATCTAAGGTGAATAATAGTTCTTCCCTGTCATGACAATTGAGTGAAAAAATACAAATAAAGATTAAACCCCTATTAGGTCTGACTTAGTTATTTACAGCAAATCTCAGTGACAGCAAGCAGAGATCTTGACTTAAAGTTGACATTTGCCCCGTGTAGTTAAAAAAGATCTCTGCCTGTTGTCAGTACAATGTGGGTCAACCCCGCTTGAAAAAAATAAAACTGCTTGCTTTCAATGTTAAATTTTTGTGTAAAACACTAAAAAAAATAACAGGTGCTTGTGTTTTAGTGAACGTTGGGTGATAGAGTTGCATCTTTATTGGGTGATAGTCTTTTTTGTCCTGACAATTGGGTGATAAATCCAAGTAAAAATGTATCTTGTCACCCAAGTTACTGACGCAAACACTGTTATGTTTTATTTGTTTGGACAGTGAGGGAAAAATACAGGAGAAACCGACTGACCCTGCCCAGAGTTGTTTCAAAGTAGGGTGAAGGAAGAAAAAGGACAGACACGGCAAAGTCCTGCTCCTGCCTGTGGGGAGCAGGAGAATTGGAGAAGACAAAGCCCTCCCCCAAGCACAGGAAAACAGGGGGGAGGGGGGGGGGGTAAGAGGGCAGACTGTGCTGGCGGGCAGGGAATACTGCGCCTGTAGGTGTGTGTCAGGACGTGCTCGTTTGAGGGGGGCTGCAGAGGAAGAGAAAAGAAACCTCGCAAGACGGCCAGGGGAGGAGGAGGGTTAGAAACAGGGCGGCTCCCAAAACAAAACCGCTGACACATGAAAGGTAACAAGGCTCCCGCTGTGGCACCTTTCATTTTTTTTAAAGACATGCAATTAGGAAAAGTGCTAAAAAATTTTGATTTCTAAAAATCCCACGTCGACTTTTCATGGGGGCAAAACCCCTTTAAGGGGGAAAAAGGCTACCATAAACCCATCCTTAAGAAATCATCTCTTGACCAACTATCACTCTGTCCAACTATTGTCCCATGTCACTGCTTCTGTTTGCCTCAAAACAATTTGAACAGCACATCTATGTTGAACTGTCCTCCCATCTCTCATTCAACTCTCTTCTCAACCTACTTTATTCTGGCTTCCGATCCCATCACTCTACCGAAACTTCCTTAAACAAAGTCACTACCGAGTAGCTGCTAAAGCCTTCTGACACTACTCTGGGCTTCTTTTTGGGGCCGCCCCTGCCTTTTACATGTTGACCTTTTTCCCGCTACAAATCATGTAATCCTGCGGCATTACAGACTCGGCCCTTTCCTGTTTCTCTGCATACCTTGCTGACTGGACGTTCAGCATTCTAACCCCCCAATCCTCCCTTTCACCTCTCTTGTTGGGGTATCATGGGTTCCTTTTTTCTTCTCTATGGGACACTCCTGGGTCAATCATAGCACACTTTTTTTTTCATACCACTTTATGCTATGACCCCAAAATCTCTGGCCTAGGTTTAAATCTGTTCTCTCCCGTTTCCCCCGATATCATCATACCCCATCCCTTCCCCGAATTCATTCCCTTCCCCCCATCCCACTCTATCAACCCACCTATCACAGTAAATGGCTGTACAGTTTCACCAGTCTGACAAATTCGTTGCCTTGGGATAAGCTTTGACTCCTCCATATCCTCCAAACCACACATACAAGCACTTACCTCTGCCTGCCGTCTACACCTGAAAAATGTTTCTCAAATCTGTTCATTCCTTCACTTTTAAAATGCTAGCCATTTCCCTTGTCATCTCACACCGAAATTACTGCAACATTTTATCTACAGTCTCCCATCTAGTACTTTTTCTCCCCTTCAAGCCCTCCTCAGCTCTACTTCCCATCTTACACACTTCTCTCCCTGCTCTTCGTCCACCTCTCCCCATTGTCAATCCCTTCACTGGCTAGCCATTGTTCAGTTAATTCTCCATAACCTGTCTGCCCTATAACTGCCTTATTCTCCAGATACCTCCCCTCACACTATCTCTGCTCCATACAGGACCCTCTTTTCACCTAAACATCTCTTGTGCATCACCCATACTCTGGAACTCAATACCCCAACGCATCAGACTTTCTGCCATCCTCACTAGTTTAAACACCAACCTGAAAACACATCTCTTCAGGATAGCATATAACCTACAATAACCAGCTGCCCCTACATCACCCCACAAACATGTCTGCCCCTCACCTCCTGTCTATTTCCTCCTCCCTTGTAGATTGTAAGCCTTTGTAGGCAGGGTCCTCTCTCCCTCTGTACCAGTTGTTAGTCATTTAGGGCGACATGTATGAACGCAGGCGTATCAAAGTGAGTAGTCGGGTCTCATTTTCAGTGTATAATGTGCCTGAATGTATGAAAGTGGTTTTTGTGCGCTCATAAATGGTGTGTACAGTTCTAAGCGCCTCGCCTATGTGTTAGGCGCATTACGGAACTAATGCGCCTAACATGTATAAAGGCTATAGACAGGCTGGAAATAAAAGAAAAGTCATTAGAATAGCATGTCAGTGAATAGAAACTATGGTACTGATCTTGCTTGATGGACCACAGATCCCAGCAATACATGTGCTGTGCAGGCTCTTGCCATATGTGGAATAAAGGGTGAGAGCAGCAAAAAATACATTTCAAATTTAATGTAGTCAAAATTAAAATTTAAAAAATCTGAACAACATAATCAATGGGTTATTTCATGTAAAAGTAGTTTAAAGGGGTTTTGCCACCATGTAATGTTGACGTGGGATCCTCCAAAATGGGTTTTTAATAACTTTTCTAAATATCTGTGATTACAAAAAGTGCAGCCTGAGAGAGCTACAGGCTGCCTTACCTGCCCTTAGTTACTTCAAAGCTTCTACTAGATATGACCTGACAAGAGCTGCTGGCCGGGCTTGCACAGAGAAAGCTTCTTATCTGATGACAGTGAGCTGCAGAAGTTTTCAAGGCACCCGGTAGAAAAATGTTTTCTTTTGTATACAGAATAAACTAGTTGTAGTGTGATTATCTGAGTAGATCCCTGCTTTATCTGATGATGGAGAACATGAAGAAGCTTTCAAGCTGCTGTGGAGAAAAGGTGTTATCTTGTATACAGAATCCACAACTTGTAGTTTGATTATTTCAGTGAACATTTCACACGATCCCTTATGCAGCTCTGTGCTCTGTCTGTCTGTCTCTCTCTCTCAGCTCTATGGCTTGTTTACATTTGCTTCTTAGCAGATAAAGCATGTCCTGGCAAAACCCCTTTAAGATTCTATGAATTTTAAATACATTTTATAGGAGATATTTTTTATATTTTTGGGATATTATATATTTTTTTATTTATTTTTATGATGACATTTTTCATTAAATTTAAATAATTACATTTTATACAGTTTGATAATAATAATTAATTACTTTTTATTAATGCACTGGTGTAAGCTGAGAAATATTGGACATTTTTTCCCCTTACAGCAAATCTAACTTCACTTCGACTCCTCAGGCTCAGGCAGACCACATTGAAATAGGTTGGAGCAGTAATACGCCTAGTTTTGCCGAACCACATTCATAGATGTGTCTGATATTACGAATGTTATCTAAGCCTGTTCCTGTTGTATTCATTTAAAGAAACAGTGTTTTTACAATCCAAATACCACTTCATTTTTGCTTGCTCATTTCTTTTGCGCAATTTACATCCAGGGGTTATTTAAGCGTTGTTCTGCTGTTGTGGTCACTAAAAGAAACGTTCTTTTTCACCACCAAAAAATACATTTTTCCTGTTGCATAATTCATAACCGAAGGTTAATTACAAGTTTTTCTGTTTTTTTGTACCGTAAAATACACTCCATTTTAACATGCTACAAAGCTGGTAATTTTTGGTGGCTCAATTCTTTGGTGCAATTTATATCCAGGAGTTAATTAATAGTGATGAGCGATTATGTTGACTATCGTCATCGTTTCGATAGTCGATATCGGCAGTTATCTAGACGATTTTCGATAGTCGATAACCGATTATCGCCGATGACCATTAAAGTCTATGGGAGAGGAACAACACCTTCATTATTACACCCAAACAGGGCTGGAGAAGCTGGATTTAACATCCACAACTGTCAAATGAATACGTGCTTACATCTTAGGCAACACACTTAGGTTATAAAAGCCACAGAA